>JAAAYG020038296.1:1823-13563 GCA_009936455.2 Tomocerus minor
AGCACCTAACGAATCCGTGCTTTTAATTTCAAATGTGCCATTTGCGATGAGGGCTAATAAATCAATCCAGAAATAAGGGTGTCCATAGTCCATTGAAGTTCAGTGTCTCTACTTTCAGTTTCCAGACAGCTTCCCGCCTTGCATGCTTTGGTCCAGTAGTTATTTCCTTCAATTTGTTCCAAAAGTCGAAAGTGTTTTTTGTTATTGCTTTTGAAGTTCAGTGTAGACTACAAGCTACAACACCCTGGATCACTATTAATTTTAACTTCAAGCACACAAATAACTAATACGTATCAGGTTTGACAGAAAACCAAGGAAAAAGATTCATGGTCCAAAAACTCTTTTCCCATTAATCCATCATTCTTTCCAGTCCAAGCCTCAACACATGCTTTTCCACTACCATATCTAATAATAATATTCGCGACTATGCTATCCTGCTATCCCAGATATGATTTTCTATTTATGAAAAGCAAGAAACCTAGCAATCCCCAGCCATACATAAATACTCTGTTATAAAATGGGCTTTAATTCTACCTGTCAGTATGAGTTGTCATTGAAAAAAAGTTTACTGACAGAATGAATACGTAATAGGACACTAATAACAGAAAGGGAGCATTTTCTAACCAATAATGATTCTACTGGAAGATTATCAAGTGTATTATGTATGGCTCATTAAGGGTCATTTGCATTGAACTACCTAAGTTAGCAAAACAGAGTAATGAACTGAAATAATATCCTGTTCATCTGAAAGTACTGTCCTAAATTAATATCGTGATTGCATTAGTAAATAAGTACCCCGCTTCATCTGCTTTGAAGACGTGACACAAAGAAGATTTTTCTTCCTATTCCTGTGATAACAAAAAGAAGCTAACACTCTCACTTATTACACAGAAATAAATCTTCACTCAATAACATATTCCATGTACACACTTATAGCTAGCTAGTCTACGTAGAAATAATCCTCATGTTTATGTGCCGTCGTAATGCATGTTATAAATGTTGTACTAATATTTGCGTGCATCCCTGGTCAGACAGGAAAAGAGAAGGTAATAAATTATATCATAGATTATATGCGGCTACCTAGCAGAAGGATTTTGTTTATAAAACAGGTTCTTTAATTTTGACAAAATATGAGGAGAGCTGACCTGATGGCAGAGATGCACCTGCATCTCATAACGAAATGCTTGAGATGTGCTCATTTTTAGAGGATGTGCAATAATATGGCATATATAGTACTTACATGAAACAAAAGTCTAAATGTATACCTACCTGCTTATTTATAATCTTAATTGATGTGTCTGGGCTGTTTTAGTGCATTAACTGATTGCCGTCCTGTCTCATTTCATTCTCATCCTGTCTCATGTTGACCAGCATTAAGCACATTGACACGAAAATGAATAATTTATTGCTTCAACCCTAAAACAGACAATATATCACACTTTTAATGATCACCTAGTAGTGACAACGGCACACGCATATTTTACACCTTTTGCATCCATTAACACTAGAATTATCAGAGATGTGTGGCTGGATAATTATTATGTACACAAATAAATTCACTTATTCCAACATCCAACCAATTTGTTTGAATTTACTTTTCGATTGGCAAAACGGGACATGAACGTTTTGTGCAGACATACAATTATATATTACCTATCTATGTAATCTCTCAGGTTCACGCAGATAATGAAAAGGGATTGAAAATGGAATGATGGACAGTGGAGATTGATCTACCAGGTCGAATGTATTTTTCGCTCCTTATTGAACAAAAGGTAATAATTTGAGAAAAAATACTTGTGAATCCTGTTAAAATCATGATTAATGCTAATTCGTGGTAAATGTAATCTGATTACACCATTATATTATATTACAATTTTATTAGCTGCAAAATTTGTTTGTGTAAATCGATGCAATATTTTCGCAATGATGATATGTAATAATAATATTGCACTCTTTCATTCAACGCGGTAACTTATAGCTTGCAAAATGATTATCAAAATATAATCAACGCTTGAGAAAATAAGTTGCCCTTTAGTGTAGAGCAACCTTTTTTTCTACAAGAAAAGAGGTTTTTAATGAGCAAGATGCAGTACTTTTAATAACAGTAAGCACAATAATAATGACCAAACAAAAACGAGAATTAATGAAGATATGTAACAACACAGATGTCAGTCAGTCGCTGACAGTGAAGGAAAGTCAATTTTATTTTTCCCTTTTGATTCTAATTGTTTGTCTGATGTGATTTGTTACATAAACCACACTACACCGTATCTTATTTGCTTATTGCCACATAAGTATGAGAGTATTATATCATGTACCTATAAGCATTAATTACAATATTATACACCCGCACAGCAAAACATTTAATTCCAGTTAATGAATCATCTTGCAACATTATACAATTGGGTTAACTTTTCAGCGAATGTTTGTTTATTTATGAATGTATGGATCATCAGGCTTTGTTTACAATGATATTGGTACTTTGGTAGATGAGCAAATCAGCAAAGTTTTTATGTAATTTGTAATTGTGCATTTAAATAAAAAGTGATGGTGTTTCTTTTTCGTGAAAAGTCATAAAAATAAGGCACACAGAATAATAAAAATTGGCGTATAATAACAAGTAGTCAACTGAGGTATCATTACAACAAATGATTGAGATGACACGGAAGAGTCATAAAAAGGCCGTAAAAGCTTAAGAGATAACCCACAAAACAGATTGGCTACAGAGGTTTCAAAAGTACCTTGGTAAAGGATTCCACTTGTTTCTCTAGCTAAAAGTCAAAACAAAGTGTGCATTGCAATATGAAATGAACTGAAAAATCTGGTGTGTATTTATCGCTAAATGGCAGACGACGAGACGGTAGGGGTTCTTTTACTTTATATTAGCACAATCGCTAACAATATCCGCAGATCCAATGCACAGCTAACTATAATTGACATAACAGATGAGATAATGTTAGTCTGACTTATATGAATGGTGTTTGAATATTCATGCCAATGATATATATGCGGACATTACTCAGATAGTTAAAGTACATTTAGACTTTCTGATGTTCTTTTGGATGAGTCTATTGTCTACATTTACTCGTGTATATTTATTTTGTTGACAAGTGAATGTACATTGAGAGTATAGGATTCCACTTTTTCTGCAAAAAGAAAATGAGATGACACACTATTCCAGGCAATAAACAATATGTTATACAATCCTATTACCTATTGCAAAGATGCTTACAGGATTACTATCTGTTTGCATTACCCATTACCTCCTTGTGTAACTGCTTTGAGCATATAGCACTTATTTCTACATGAGTAGTACATACAGTACGTACATTTTATTTGCATGTTTCATTCCATGCACTACTCGCTAATATGTAGTATGTACCAATCTTATCATGAGTTTCCCTGAAAGACATACACACGAATATATAATAAATATATTCAATTTTCAGATTATAATCAGGTAAAGTAGTTAAACAGCTATCTATTTTTTTACTATTCTGGATCACATTGGACAGACATTGGTGCTCAAAAATGCAATAGTCTTCAAAAACATTATGCTAATTGGTAGATAGAAATCTTGATTGTGTGAGGAAACTTACATTACGGTATCTAAATCGATGAAGCCACATTAAATGCATTTAAAATTTAGTCTTAATTTATTTTAACACTAATGATTCTCCCTTGATTTTCAGTAGAGGGTAAATAGTAGTAACCAATAATAGATTACCTCGGTTTGCTATTATTTTTTCAGTTTAAAAATCATTTTAATCATTTTGAATGGCATTCTTAAATACGAGAATGAACATTTATTTCTTAAACGAAGTTGTGCCACACACAATATGAGAAACACGATCACTGTCACACGGGTCAAATAAAAATGGCCACACTGTATACAGTATGCTGAAAATCTGTGCATAATATCTTTGTCGTTGTTGGTCATTTTCATGTAAACTATTAGCTCAAAGTATAAGTATACTGCAGTCGCAATATGTTTAGCTCAGAATTACATAGGAGCAGCTCTCGGCATAAATTCTTGTTTATGTTGATTCTTACAAGATTAGCGCTATTGGCATGTGCTTATGTTGTTGTGTCTGAAAGGCTTGAGAATGCACATAAAAGGTAAGTGCATGTAAGGACAGAATGCATTAATTACGTATGTACATACATATCACATGCGCTTTATAGTTGTTAAACATCTTTAACTTCTCACAAGAACATCACGATGAATCCCATAGTGTCATATGCACACAAGTAGGTTTAGTTCAATCGCGTTGGTTGTGAATGAAGTAAACAGGTAATTGAGCTGAGTGCAAATATTCAAGTGAATAGTAAGGTACGCGGATAATCTAAGGCATCTTTATGTTTTAAGTAATAGGGTGCATGCTCAACAATAAGTAAGATGTGCTCAGGTTGTCTCGTTGCATTTGCAAAGGAAGATAACTGTTTGTGCAGTAAAATATGTGTTAGCAATGCTTTTTAAGTCATTTGCACATTCCACGGAAAATAAGAGTGCCTTGTCTAAGCTATGCATGTACTAGTTAACTTGGCTAGTGCATTTCTCATAAAGTAACCCTTATGGACTCGAGTCAAGTCAAATCGATTGCTAATGTAACAATAACAAGCCACCACAACTGGTCTCGTCTGGATTTGGGCTCGACACTTGACTTTTGACAGAAGAGCGGCACAGAAACCAAATAAAACAGCTAAAAAGTTGCATTAATAGTCACTGAGTATTGTTATATATTAGCGCACTCTTTTTTATACGAGCTATAGAAAGGCAAGTAGATATAATTATTTTCATCCACTAAACAATTCAGTCCCCTCAACTCATCCTCATCCCACCTTTTGGACGAGCATCTCGAAGAGCTTTATAAGCGCGGAGAATTCTACCAAAAATTATCAGTTTCTCATCATCTCTTCTTCCAACAATCATCTCATAGCTCAGCTTATCATGAAGACCTTCGTGGTAAGACAAAAAAGAGCAAAGCATTTAACTATCAATTATTACCAGAGTTCAAAAAATGAAATAATTTCCCAATATGAATTTTCAGGTTCTAGCCTGTTTGGTAGTCGTTGCCAGTGCTGGAGGTAGCGGTGGCTACTCCGGTGGTGGTGGTGGCGGCGGAGGAGGTGGATTCTTCCTCGGAGGAGGCGGAGGCGGAGGTGGATTCGGTAATGGTAACATTTACTTCTAGTTTAATTTCCCAAGTAAATTGTTTGAACATTTCAATAATTGTGATTTATATTTTCAGGTGGCAGTGGAGGAGGATTCGCTTTCGGAGGAGGATCCGGTGGTGGTGGTGGCGGCGGCGGTGGTGGCGGCGGACAAACTCACAGACACGTCTACGTTCATGGTAAGCTAATTCAAATGTACAAAATAAAATTCCACCAGGGAAAAAGATTGAAAATGAATATTGGTAAACAATAGTTGCTCCCGATGAGCCCGTCGACAGCCAAGCCAAAGTAATTCGTGTTCCTGGAGGAGGAGATCGTCACGTGAACGTGATTTTCGTCAAAGCTCCATCCTCATCTAGTTCTCAGCAAACAGAAGTCGTGTTACCCGAGCAGAACGAACAAAAGACTCTCGTCTACGTATTGCTCAAGAAAGGAGAGGCCAACTCCAACATCCGCGTTCGTGGACCAGGACCAAGCCGCCCAGCCAAGCCCGAAGTTTACTTCATCCGTTACAAGGATGGCGGTGCCGGCGGTGGCGGCGGTGCTGGCGGATTCGGCAGTGGAGTCGGAGGTGGCGGCGGTTTCTCTTCCGGGGCTTCCTCTTTCTCTGGAGGCTCCTCTTTCTCTAGCGGTTCTTCTGCTTATGGTGCTCCCTAAGCGAAAAACAATATCCCCAACATAGTCCCGCATTTCAACGACCGAATTTGTCAATATTGTGAGGGGAACTGCTCGCCGGAGTTCCCCTCACCCCTCCCTTCTGCTTATCATGATTCAACTAGTCGACAAAGGAAATTCAGAAGAGCTGTCAATGATATCTTGTGTCTACCTTCTTGTCTAACTCTTCTATCTCTGTAAAAGTATTCTGCGGATAACTTTTAGAGCTCCCTATCAGTGCCAGTGTCAGACCAAGGCTTCATTCAACCTCCTTCATCCCACAGAAACTTTTGTTTTCCTTTATTTTTTATTACTCAACTTTTAGATGAGTGCAAGAGATTTATCTTGTTCTCTGTGCTATTCTCCTTTCCGTTCATGTGTGCTCTTTTTGTACTCTTATATTTATTGTGTTAGTCTTGTAGATCCTATAATTTGTATTGTGTGTCTACGGTCTTGTCTACACTCCTGTGAACTTCTGTGTGCCATTTTATTGTCTTGTAAAACCTGTGTACTTCTTGACTGTCTATAAAAACTGAAAAATAAACTCTATATCTATGGAAAGAATAACCTAACAATGTGTCTTGATTTCTCCATCAGAAAATTCCCTTCGTTCCACATTTGATAGCATGCATTTCGCAATTATTACTAGAATCTAGGCTCCCGTTTTCCTCCAGTTAGGTACATCATCCTCTGTAGTAATCAATAATCATAATCTACTCCAATTCAATTTCAAATAACCATCTAAAATATACCTTAGGATGCTTAGTAGTAATTATCATTCTAATAGTTACAAACTGACATAATATCACCAAACAGGTACAAGGAACATTGGTGGTGTATGGCGGCGTTAGTGCAGCAAGAGCCTTTGATATAGAGATCTACTGTTCCTACTTTTAACTGACTTCCGTGACAAATTGAAGTTGTGTTTTAATTAAAGAGTACAGCTTTGGATGACAAAGAAATCGCGCTAAGAGAAATTCAATTCTGTGAGAATTAAATGTGACACAGTGAGATAGGTTGTTAGACAGTTATCCGTTCCATAAAAAAGTTTCTTCGTGCAACCCAAGGGAGATATCTCTATCTAATTCTCATACACCTTGAAGTGCTCGTGAGTATAAAAGCCCTTAGTCGTAAAAGGAATGTAATGCATAATAATGTAGTGATTATAGAGACACACGAGACGCTCTTGCGGTTGCGTCCGTTATTTTTTTCCACGTTTATTCTTTAAACTTTCCGTTTTCGGTACATACTTATACTACTTCCTTTAAACAAAAAACTTTTCCTTTTGTTCCCTTTCAGTGCATCAAATGATTTAGTATGTAAAAATAAGCACGAGAGTAACATCTAACCCACTGAAGACCCTTTTCACTTCTTCTACTATGGCCTTTTATAATCCTGAAAAGTAAACCTGCTGGATTCCTATTTCTCATCCCTTCGCAGTTTACTTTGAACACGGAACCAGTGAGCAAGTTGAGGAATGCTGCTTCCATTATTATTGTTATTCTATGATCTTCTTTCTGAGCCTTGTAAACTCAACCTGCACAAAAGAAACATTCGCTCGTTTCAAAAGCATTTTTATCTGAAAATAATTTTCTCAAGAAGTTACTTCACGCCAATCTAGTTAGATTGTACATGGCTCGATTTATTTATTCATAAAGCAACGTATTAGTTAACAAGCAGTGAAAACCAAGAAGTGAACAGTGCAGATAGGAAGAGAACGGAAGAGAAGGGCACGGAGGAGAAGGGCACGGAAAACCTATATTCTGTAGGGTTAGATGGCAGAAGTGTTGGCATTGATTTTACTCGTCTTCATCATTTTCTTCACTTTTCTCGCTTTCTTTTACCAAATACAAGTCCTGTTGGAGCTGCCGTGTCATTATCAAGAAGCAATTCCTCCTTCCACTATGACTATGAGTCACTGTGACCAAACTGACCCCATCCAGATCCAGTCCAGGTATGGTTAACTCAATATCTGTTGTCTTTCTAACAAATATACTGCAGGGATTGGTGCACGTATGACTTTCACCATCTAAAATGACATTTGACAGTTGCATTTCTCAAGTTTTTCATGTTCTTTGAGGATGAGACTTTCACTTGATTTTCACTAGAGCTAAAATAAAAATAAGTGTGCTCAAAGCGGAGTGAAAAACATTTTGCGTGCAATTAAAGAATGAAAATAATTAGTACATGGTGAAAAAAATGTGAGGTTATTTCTGCTCATCTTTGTATATATTTAAAATCATATTTATATTTTCGTTTTGTGAGTTTAAGATCAAAGTAATAGTGCTATAGTATGACTTTTTACTGTAGTTTTATTTCCACTGATGGTTGATGTGTAATTGCGGGATAAAATATATTTTGGCTATTTATAAGGTCGACCCAGGCTAATCGAATTTGTGAAAACGGCCTCGGCTACGTAAGAAATCCCGAGAGACTGATTCCATGGCCAAATTCTAACGGAAATACAAGAGATACTTGCCCCGGTCGATTTTTGACGACTATGAGAGAAGAATCTGAACTTCTTTTGTCTGTGGAAACCTGCATTTGATATTAGGAACTGCACATTCCCGAAATAGAGCATTGTTTATATATGCCCTTTTTTCCTTTTTAGAGTGCTTTATTTACAAGAAGAGAATTCCAAAATATCTTCACATGACTTCTTGGAACTGTCTGTCCCATATTAGTAGGACTTGGTAAGTTCATTTTTTTTCTTGCAAAATAATCACATTTAGAATTCGAATGGCCCTTTCTTTGACAGCGTCTAAGTAAATAATAATTCCAATTTCAGCCGGTATTTGCTTATCTAACATGCAATTTGAAGTTGGATCGTTCTGCGTACCTACAGGCAAACAAATGTGCTCAGAGAGTAGTTATTTCCTAATTCACTATTCTTCTTAGTTTTATTATGACTTTTGTAAAATGGAGAATAGGAACATAACATTTTGGATGTTCATGGTAAATGTCAACTCAGAAAAACGAATCCAAAGTTACCTTATTATCCAGATCAAGGATTCCGTAATAGTAATAGTAATGGAATAGAAGTGGAAAATAAGGTTACAATAAGTTAGGCTTATACACTAGATGTTTAAGAGATACTGACGTAAGTTATTGGGGCGTGTCAACCCAGAAAAACAATTCACAGTTGTTTAGATTTTTCAGTCACTCGGATCAAAGGTTCGGATGATTACTAATCACTAATCATAATGCCTCTAACACTCGCTGCCAGAAAATTTTAAAAAGAACTGTTTGTGAATGTACGTCGTACTTTGCAAAGTGATATATCTTTGACAAGCAAAGTCGTATTTAGAACTCAGTTTCGAAGAAGGGGGATGCAAAGCCAAGCACATTTTATTACGATATTTTGGAATGCTCCAATTCGCAAACTTTTTTGCAGTTTTAGCCAAAAAAAAATTGATAGAAATTGTCATTTCGCGCGGGAAATTTTGCTCATTTTTTCCAAAATTTTCTCTTTTCTCGACATTTCGGGGGGTGGGGGAGGCATTTGCCCCTATGCCCATTCCCTCAATACGGCCATGTTGACAAGACTATTTACCAAATTGAGCATTTTATTTCACGTATGCATGACATAATTCTGAATACGATCGAATGCCATTCATCCTGGATGCAAGTTGTGCTACTGTCATTGCATAATTCATTGCTCTGATGTGTGTGTGCAGTTCGTAAAGCAGCTAGGTGCATAATATTCCTCTTATTTTATTTGGCAGTTCTAGGTATCTGAAATTCTCTGCTCAAATTATTATCGTGTAGAATGGTCTGGAAATTTCTTGTGATTGGAAGCATTCAACCTTATTTTCACTATTCTTGTCAATCGGGCACTAAATTGAAGTTGCACCATGTACAAGTGTAATTTGGAAGCGAAACTATTTATTTGTGAATAATAATCCTTGGCTAATAGGCTACTCCAAAGTATATGTCCTATCCACGGAATTTTATCATACATGTCCTATCATACATGCAAATGCTAATAAGCATATCCTTTCTACAGTATGAACGAAAACACTGCTGCTACCATTCCAATCCAGCCACTATCTGGATGCAAACCGCACAAAATACACCGCACAAAAATCTTATAGTACAATTCGGGTGAAACGCTAATGAAATTGTGCTTTGGAATCAAGAGGCGTTAAGAGTTTTAGTAGTGAATTAGGAGTCAGTATTATTTACGGTTGAAATCGGTCTTTGGTCATCCTGTGGTTGCTTAAACGTCATCTCATTTCCCCTCTAGTTATATTTGGCGATCAGGCTTTTAAACTTTTGGCTCTTCCAGGAATATGTATGTGTTTAACACGTGAATTTAGTCTTAGTTGAATAATTGAATTGAAACAGATGATGATGTGGTGATTATTCCCCTGTGCGGATTGAGGGAACACAAAGCTGTAGTGAATTTATCCTCCGATTTGCAGAATTTGACATATGAAGCGGCGACAAATCCGAAATTTCAATGAAATTTAATTGCTATAATGCTTTAAAGGAAGGAAAGGCAGGGAAATGGAGATCAATATTTAAGCCTTCAATTCACAAGTACTAATAGAAGTTTATAAAACTCGATGCCATATTGATAGTGCAATGTTACTGGGACGAACACTAAGTGTAGTACAAATCGAAATCTACTATGATAACGATTTACTTTAAGTACTACAAAGTTACCCTAAGAGCACTCGCATCGCAACTTTGCCTTACACTCTGCTGCGATCCGTCGGAAAGTGAAAATTGAGGACTTTCTCTTCTTACTCCAGGGAAGGATTTTAACTTTTCTTCTTCTGTCTGCTATTTCAAAGTTCCATGCTGGGTACTTTGTATTACAACTGGCACTATTTCAAGAGAAAGATTTGACTGACGACCGACCGACATGTCAGTCACGAACTGGTTGCATCAGCATAATCAGCAACCACTTCTCTTCGTGTACTTACATATTATTATGACCTTGCATCCGCTATATATAATGGATGCAAGGTCATAATAATATGAATAAAAGAGAGTCGAAGCCGAGGGATCGGATTTGGGATATATACCAAATCCGATATCCCTCGGCTCTCTTTTCTTTTACTCGACCTAGATAACCATATACATTTACTTAGTATGCGCCATGTGTAATTATTATTTTATTCCGCATTGCATTACTATTACTATGCAGGGTAACAGAACGGGGAAATCTTATTAAAATCCTTTCGTTGTGGAACGGAAGCACTTTCACCCACCATGCTGATGCTGTTCGGCATATGGCAGATCCAGTTGGTAGAATAAAGTGTATTTGCATTGCACTCAAATTACAAGTTGGAAAAATTAAACTTCAGATCCGGTGCTGAATCTGTATTGTACTGTCAGATCCATTGGCTGCGGATCCTTGCTCAAGTACTTTATAATTGTATTCTTCTAAGCATGTAAGATTAATCCAGACAAGCCATACAGTGGGTAATATAATATGAAACGGTTATCAATGCTATCCACTAGTATCCACTAATTGGTTCATACGAAATATTCCTGTAATATCTTACTGGCTGCTAACTAGACGCTGTTTTTAAGAACCAAATAGTAGGAATTGACTTTCTGGTGTACTAGTAATGAATACGCATCTTTTTAAGACATCAACGCGAGGTATATAATAATTAAATTGATATGCCTATAAATAATATGTTCACAACAGCAATCTAAGTCATTCTCGTCACAAAAGAAATAGTTTTAAAACTATGTCTGACTAATTGCACACTTCAAAAGTAATCAGAACTTTCATTTGATCACTTCTCATCTTATATATATATACTATAAACTAATACAATTTACATGTACTACGTGCATACTTCTTATAGACATAGCAGGGTTGTATATTGTCCACCAAAATGGAATTTCATCCATCCAGTGGACAAAATGGATGAAATTGGACAAAATAAGA
>JAAAYG020038318.1:0-13561 GCA_009936455.2 Tomocerus minor
ACTAGTGTTGAAACATTTTAAAATTTATTGACAATGTGTCCACACGTACATAAAAAGTACACCAAAATTGACCAAAACACAAATCAAATTTGTTCTCAACATAACTCCTGACTGGGGATCAATTGTCAAAATGTTTCAACGTCTGTCCCCAACCGGGTTCTTAAATGACATTTTCTGTACAGGACTTTTTACTGTGGGACTTAAAATGGCAAAATGGCACAGTCTTCGTCAACATCTGAAACCAATGCATAACCACCATATGGTTTTTTGCATATTCTTCCTTGGAGAATCACCTTAAATTGTCATTTTGCAAGGCTATTTATTGCTGTTGGACAATTTTGATACCAGAGTGTGGGAAAAAATAAAATTATTGATAATATTTAAATAGGATAGATCAGATGGAAGGACTCTTAAGGAAGTGCATGGTCTAACAGTCTTATTTCGTTATCGCCAAATATATTAATTCTTTAGAACAATGGAGTAGCTTGATTTGCTTGATGTCCCTGTTTTATTTGGCTCAAGATGTTAAGAATCTCGAAGCCTTTATTTCTGGCAAGGTGCTTTTCATTCTATTGCAAAGTTTCTGTAAACTTATACAGTAACAGTGCCGAATAGTGCCGATCAATCTAGAATCATCATTAGTGTATACAGTGTCAGCACCTCAATCTCTTGTCAAATAGATGGAGAGAAAAAATAGATCTGTAAGTAAAATAAGTATGTACTCTAAAGTATTATCCTGTAGAATACCTACTCACGCACAATGTAAATGCATATTTTATGAGGGAATTGAAGTAAGGATGTAAGAAATAGCTATCGCATGTTGTTTCATGTGTATACGTACATGAAACAATCAATAATATTAAATTATATTCGTAAAGGTAAGGAAAAGGAAGTAAACATGAACCCAACACGTGTCAGACGAGAAGGATATGAGTGGGTATTTGTTATTGGTATAAAACACAAAGTGGGTAGCTATATCTGCTGGGAAAAGTAAGAAATACACGGGAATGTAAATAGTAATTTGTTTTATGTACTTACTCTGACATTACGCTTTCCAAATATTGGAACACGCTTATGTAAGTACGCAAACAGGGAGAGCTATAATCGTAGTAGAAGAGAAAATAGTCAGAAAAGCACAATTTTATTACATCCCTCAGCGGTGGATGCAGGAAAAAACAAATTTTCCGTAGGATCAGATGATAGATGCGATATGGTTATGAAAGCAGTGATTGACGTTCTTGACAAGACTACAACTACAACTACAGACACAACATTATTTCTGATTCTTTCCAAACGTGCCATTAGAACACTATGTCAATATTTACGTTCTGTATAACTTACAACTCACTAGTACGCATTTATGTATCGTCAAAACATCTAGCTACACCTACCACATATCCAAACAGTTTATTTTCGACGAGTCAGGAAAAAATGGAATTGAGATTTTATTAAAAGCACAGTTCGATACTTGTGTGCAGATACTGTATAGAGTTCCAACAAGGAATACTTATTTATATTGGCGACACCTGCTCTTACACAGTGATGGCATTTTGTGTAATCTTAGAAATAATCATAAAACAACACAGGATATCTGAAAATAGAAAGTGGGTTGCCTGAATACATCATTCAAATGCAAGAATGTCTCACATTTCGCAAAGTCAAAATAAACTTTTTCTTCAAAAGAAGTCCACAGTATTAGCAGATATCAATAAATGCAATGATACTTCGATATCATTGCTTTGAATGTGTAATAGTGTCAGCATTAATTTATGTCTAGAATTTAGGAATAGCAAATAAATTGACTGACCGAAGATTGGCATGTGTGTCGTAAACGTGGGCCAACAAAGCAACATCCGACGAGGAGGGTGATGAAGAAGTCACGTTATCTCCTCCAATCAGCATCACACACACTGCATAAAAAACATAAAAAACATTAGTAAAACTAATATTTGATAGATTGTAAGTTTTTAGCAAATCTTGGTTTTATTGTAATTATTGTAATACACTTATTTACGACACTTTTATGTTTATCTATTACGCAATAAATTTTTATTTTGCTTGGCAATTAAAATTATTGCAAATCCATATTAGGTTTGTCAAATATAATTTTGGTATTCTAGATTGCACAATTTTCCTAATATTATAATTACTAATCCATTACAGATATCTAAAAACGATTTGAATTGAAATTCCTGTATAAACTGTACTGTTTAATTATGTATTAGTGAACTTCCGAGTTTCCTTTTAACAGTTATTGTATCCAATGAAGATAAAGGAAAGTCTTGTGCCTGCACAATTTTTATTACATTGGAGACTTATCTGAAAATTGTAATTTCCAATCTGTGTATAGTTTAAAGTTAATTAGGGAAGGGATTAAATCGTATAATGAAAAGAGATGAAACTTATAAAGTGCCTACGTGCAAAATGTATATTATTGGTATTTCAAGGCGAAATGAAATAGTTTATGTTTCATGCTCTGGTTGGTTTTAGTTTAGGATTTGCTATTGGGTTGGCTTTAATTGAGCGACTGCTGCTAGGACTGTAAGGTAGTATTAAGTAGATTTGATTATATTTCATGCGTAATTATATTTGGTTTATGTTACAAGAGGGATGTAGGATTCTGCTGACTTATTGTGCATTATGCAGATAGCTAGGTATATTTGCTAGCTCCTATAAATAGGTAGCTACTTATCTATGACTAGCAACTTCTCTTTTAGTATCTAGCATTATAGAGTTGAGAACAGTATTCCCTAGTTTATTAGTTGGTGTTTATATTATTGTAGTCGGTTCTGTTGTTCTATTCCATTTCGGTTTTGCAACTTTATCTGAATGGTTGAGTTGTCCAGAGTGTAGTTCGCTGATTTTGGTTCGCAGTTATGTCTCAGAGTCACGCTTGCATAATTTATTCGTCTATTATTGTTTGCGGATTTCGTTTAGGGTTTATTTCATTTGGGAAAGTTGTCCAGCGATGAATGTCAAGTCACGAACCGAACTTAGACACACTTCCGTAAGTCGTAGTAGTAGTACGATTGAAAGGATTTCCTAAATTGGGGATTTGACTTCTTGACTGGAAAATATCCCCTACTAGCCTACATCCCTTTACAAGTTCCTCTCTTAAACATAAATGCATGTTGCTACAATTGTAAGTATATAATAATAATTCATGTGGATTTGTATAGGAGAATAATATTCTTAACCTATCCACACACTACTTTTCTCTACTCCCCTCTCTTATGAACTTTGAATTGGAGATTAATTGCGTATATAGAACTTATTTATTCCTATGATTACAATTGCATTACATCATCTACTGCTAAGTTGATGAGAAATACAATTTAATAACACTGAATGACTAAGTAGCTAAAACTAAATTACTTTTGATGAATATATAAATATGTAGGTAGTAACATGTGTCATTTAAACTTTCTCCGTGTTATGTACTTGTAGAATAGCTCGTAACAATTCTTAACTTTCCTAATGAACGTATAGAATGTTATGTGTAATGACGGCATGGCCTTTAAAGTGACCGAACTTCTCTCTCTCTCTTTCTCTCTCCGCCTATATAAATGTAGTTAGGCACTTTAGGTCCATGAAACAGAGCTTCATAACAATAAATAGTACTAGCCCCAGTAATTAAAGCGCACTGAGAACTAATATCGTAATACCTTGGCAAATAGGAGCAGGCTCCTTACTGTAAAAGTACTTAAGTAGCTATAAATATAATAACTTGTGGTTTGATGGGGGGAGGCTACGTGGAGAACGTGTTGTGAAAGTCGAGCACAATGATGTGTGGTGAGATCCTCTCTTTTTCCTTAACTACAGAGCTTGATTGCTTCTCCAACATGACCAAAACTAATTAAAACTTTGTTACATGCATTAGTACTGAAATTCATCATAGGAGCAGAGCTAAGGAAGGGAAGTGTACATTAAATATTTATATAATTAATGACTTTCACCAAACTTCTCTAATGTGGCTCTTTTTCCCGCTCTCTCCTCTCCTCTCTCTCTCTCTTTCTCTCTCGCTTTCCCCACATACATACACAAGACTCTATAAGCTGTGGCTGTGGCTACAATTTCGCTGTTGCTCCTCAATTTTCAATTTCCATTCTCCTCCAACCATCTCTGCATTGTAGCAAGAAGTGTAAACAGCACGTATGAGAAATTAGGTCCACATTTATTTCACAGACACTATATCAGATATATATTGGATTGCAGGAGTGAAAGTCTGAAATTACTTTTCACAACAATTCAAAGCCATGAAATTGATAGCTCACTAATTGTAGCTAATATGCCACACAACAGCTCAGTACCTAATAACTTTATCCGAATTTCGAATTTTACTTGATGTTTTCATAATGCAATTAGAAAATTCAATTAACTGAACACAACTTTCATTTTTATCTGCTTAAAATGAAATAATTTATAATTTATAGCCAATAAAAATAAATGCTATTGAATTGTTCAGTGAAATGAGTTGAGAAAGTAGCACCACAGCCAAAACCACTTGTCTGTGGAGTGTGTGGGAAAGGATTGAGTTGTGTGTATGCGAGGGCTAAGAGAAAGACTTTCATCGGCTCGTAAATAAAATCTGTGCACAGTTCCTTGTCGTAAGTCAGTATGTCAAGTAATTTTTTCTGTTGGGTTAAGATAAGAATCGACGAGAGGAGGCAGAAAGTTTCTTTTCAATTTGAAAACAAGGTCCATTATTATTTTGGCAAGTTGTGGAAGTTATCTGTGCGTTATTTCTAGTCTTTCTTCCTGTTGTGTTTCTGTATGGAATGGAGTCGTCTGGCTATTAGTAAATATAATGCAGGGCTTCGCTCCGTAGAACCTCAGTTGGCATAAGATTGCGTTTTATTTGAGTGCGTTTGGTAGTTATCTGATGGGATTCGTGCGTTCTGTTTCCGCCCCTTTAAACCAACGGCTTTTTCCAGGGAAAGGAAAGGGAGTAAAAGGAAGGGAACGCTATATAAAAATATAAATACAAGATGAGCCATCACATCAGCACATTTAAAGAGAAGAAAACACACTTGTCACTGGAGGAAAACTAAACTGCTTCATTTCTTAAGAAACTTTCAACATTAACATTACATTCATACTCCGTACCTATCTATTCAAGATAATAGTATCTTCTCTCTCTCTCTCTCTCTCTAGTAGTGTTTATGATATAGGGAAATATTTAGTAGAGCATTACTCACAAACTCTATTACTCCTTGTGTATTTATCTATTAGTAAGATGTGCATGACAGATATAATAATGCAAAGCCACAGCCAACCATACCTTGAACATCTTAAGTTTTCTATCTTCTTACGTTTACATTTACGTGATTTGAGATAAATAATTCCAAAGAAAAATTTTATGGAAGGGCTGCGAGGAGTTTCTCTATGTGTTGATAGTGCACGCATTGGTAGATAAACACACTGGTTGGTTTCCAACTCAATATTTCTGACTAACTACTCGTACTAGTGCTATTAGATATTTTCTCGAGGAAGATGCGAGACGGGATGAATAGGTACGGAGGAGACAAGAAAACTTCTTCTTCTCAAACTAAAACCAACTAACGCAACAGAAGAGTGAAGGGAAGGGAAAGAGGAGAGAAGGATGCACTTTATTTTTCCTTAAGTATACGTACTCCCAGTCGTAGTTCTTTATCGGCTAACATTATGAACTCCGCACAAATGTCAGTCGATTCTTCTCCATTTTCTTTCATTCAACCTACAAAACTTTATAGGCTTCTATACTTCCTCTAATGGCTACCCTAAATTCTCCCGTAGAATTTTTCATACATTTTCTCAACTTAATTTAATACTCCTTCCGACCAGGGTCACAACTGTTTTCCTTCCTACATCCTATTCAACATTATCCTACACTCTTCTTCAATCAACCTCATTCTTATAAAATATATAGATAATAGATAGGTACCAATATATATTATATTCATACTTTTGTATCTGCCTCCTCATTTAGCAAAATTGATCGAGCTCATAATTTAAAAAGTTTCCCATACATATATGCGAATTTCTAGATAACATTGTTATTGATGTACTCATAAAGAATTTTCTCATGTATAACTTTCTAAAACTTAAAACTTCTCATTTTACAACGAAGGTAATACGTCAGAGCTTCAGATGAAGCTATTATTAGATGGTGAAATATTTTTAGATTCATTTCCTAGAAAAAAATACTGAATTAAACAATATTGTCGAATCTCTTTTCTCAATCATATTATTTTAATATACTTGAACATTTTTTTTTACATATTTTTTGTTATTTTTAGATTGCAAACCTAGTCGAGTACGAGGATCATAATTATAGCTAAAATATTTTGGCTATCTATTGATTATTGATTCAATTTTTCTTGTGCATGTGTCATCACAAAAGAGATGTTTAGTGTCCACACAGTTATTTACATATACTTACCAGAATCAACTTTGCTATCTCGATCTTGATAAAGGATCTAACAATGTCTCCGGGAACCTCGACCACATGGTAATATTTAGTAAGGGTAGGAAAAAGCATAGGATTCTAACCATTTTGCTCTTTTCTGTAGACTGCAGCATAAACATGCTTTATACTTAAGCAATTACATTATGTCGGCTTTTGATGTATCCACACAGCCTGAGTTTTATCTATTCTACATAAGTAAAGGAAAACAACATTTCAAGTGTATCCTTAAAAAGAAAAGTTTTTGGGCTAGTAAAATATGTTTGCATTCACAAGTGGGCCTTTGAAATGCTAAGAAAACAAAGTAAAAATGCTAATAATAGTATAAGGTGAGAGAAATTGAGTTTACATAAAACTCACATTATTATTCAGCAGAATAAATGCACCGCGTGGGCATGAAAGAAAGACTGTTGGTTTACCTAATAGCTACTCTCCATCTCAGCTTTAGATATCCCCTGCCTCTAAATGTTTATACACAGCAACCGCTGCTACCTGGATTCTCCTCTTTTAAGTCCAACCGACGAATGTTTTCAATTGAAGTTAATGGACTGGCAGACGCCCTCCCAAAATAACTTCTCTTCTTTCAAAATTTTACGCACTTTGTACTTCATGAATTATTAAGCTATGTTTGTGTGCTACGCTTTTAAGTAGATATTTTCTGTATTGCAATTCATAGTGTTTAAAAATCAATAAAGATAATAAAGAGACATACCTGATGACAGGAGGACGAAAAGGAACACCAAAAATTCAGTCATAATCCATTAAAGCTGATAGTTCATCTTCTCACTAAAAAATACAAAAATCAAATTAGCTTATTAGATTTAAAATGCCAATAATTTATTTTGCATTCTTAATAAAAAATTTGAAATAATTATTACAGATTCAACAAATACAGAACAATTCCAAAAATAATATTTCAGTATTTAAACTCTGATTTTCGAATGTATCGTTAGGTTAGGATATTTTAACTTCTAGAAGACAAACTAATAAATAGGAAAACATAAGCAGAGCTCTCTCTGTATTTGGTAGTTGGAGTATTGACATTTTTACATGTGTAACAATCAATTATTACATAGTAAATGTCACGAACGGGTAATTAGGGAGTGTATAGTGGTTGTTGCACTCATAATCTCATTCTATGCTATTTATGATTTTAAGAACCACATATTAAAATAATATGTATTCAGAAATAGTTATTGCTTTTGCTCTTTGAAAAGTGTAAATGGTAAATATGTCAGATATTGTCGGAAGAACTCCATCAAGAAAGTAATAATGACTACTTTTGTATTATGCCGTGATCATAAATTGGGTTTTTCGACCCCCTCCCCTTGCGGACTAAAATGTCTTGTACATAAAAGTACATACAATTAGCAAGCATATAATATAAACCTGTACATCCCATTTGATTGTAACATAATTTAAAGAGTTGAAATTGCATGTAAATAGGTATTAGCTTATGACGTAAAAACATAATGTCAAAGTCTGTAAATTGCTCATGCATTCTCATTTAGGTGACTGTGAGTGATGTCGGGACTATTTCTAAGATCTTTCTGGTTTAGCGTATTTTGTGAGCATGTAATAATAGTCAAGTAAGATACATTTCTTATTGCATTGCTGTTGGTGTATAAATATACTTGGCTCAGTTGGAAGCCTAGAGGGACGTGTCAGTTGTCCTTGGATTTTCTTTGATGACTTTCTCTTTGGGACTTTCTCCAAATTTGGAAACCTTGATGTGCGGAAGCTGGAGATGACTTCTGAGACCGCAAAGGAAGTTAGCAATGAATTATCTGAATTAATAATGCCTAATAGCATAATGGCCCTTGGATTTCTTAACGTGTCTTTTGAAGTGCACAAATATTTTCTGTGTCAATGTTGCGTGGGCTGAGTAGCACAGTTCCTACATTGCTCTATGTGTCACTACAGCATCAAAAGACGGAAACCAAAGTAAGTCATTCAGTCGCTTCGGTTAGAATGCTAATGGGCATAGATGAGTTTGTGTCATTTATCCATTTCGACATTTATTCATGCAGGGAATTATTTTCATGAAAATTCTCTCTAACAAAAAGTCAAATATCCTTGAACATATCTGCCCCTCCCGACTACAAAGAGAGAACTTTTAATTCTCAGTTAAATAAAGCACTATTATATTACAAGTAGCAGCATTTGACGGGATTACATCTAATTCTCAACGACTATAAAAGACTAAAAGTAGATATTCTAGTAATATTATTAATGAAAATTAAATCAGTATAGTATGCATTGACATATTATACAATTTATTTACTCATAATCCTATTAAAATTAATCTGGAATTAGAATAGGTTTTTGACTCATGTTGCAAATATATGGTAGGTACTGCGTAGGTGTACGGTGAATGAAAGTACATGCTATTCCTATTTCAAATGTTTTGAAATGGTAACAAATATTAGCGTGAAAATACTCATTGCCCCCACTAGATGAATAGATAGTAAAGTTTACAAGTAAAAGTAGCCTAATGATGCTTGAGAATTACTTTGTATTAGAATGGATAGTAAACAGAATTGTTTTGTATTTGTAACCATACTACTTAAAAATAATTCAATTTGATTTTCTATAGGAGGAATTTAGTTAACGCTGGTAAGTGTACAGTGAATAAAAGTACATGTCATTCCTATTTCAAGTATTTTGAAATGGTAGCATAAATTTTTGTCTGAAAATGCATGCTAATTGCTGTCAGTAGGTAGTAAAGTTTGCAAGTAAAGTAGTCTAATGATGCTTGAGACTTATTTTGTAACAGAATGGATAATAAACAGAGTTGTTTTGTAAACAAAACCCTTTAAAATGATGTAGTTTGATTTTGTATAGGAGGATTTACTATTATTTGTTTTGAGCTTAGCTAAATGTTGTTAGTGTAGTAGTGACTAGTGAGAGTGTACCTAGTCAGAGTTAACATATTGCTCGTTCACGAGAAATGGAAGGCTGTTTTGTGGTTGTGAGCTTAAATGTCTGAACTCTAGAGCTTCCTTTGATATTTAGTCATTCATTGTACATGCTGCATAGCTAACAATGAATTGTGTACAGCCTTTTACCGAAATAGCTTACTCGTGTATTCGTAGGTATTGAGCTGGAACAAGTGTCATTTATTAACTCTGGAAAACAATTAGTTCTAGTTCATTAATTTCCTCATTTACTTGAACTGGTGCCCTTCTTTTCCTTACTTCTCTAACTTACAATCATTATTTAGGTATAGTCTAATGTTATTCTGCACAAGAGTCTTACTCTGTGTGTCCCTAAGACTATTTCTATAAAAAGCTTTGCAAATGAGCTCCTGAAATTCAGAAGTGAAGTTCGGGCCCATTAAATGGCTATAGTTAAATCTGCGACGAAAATTGCATATAATTTACCTCGCTCACACCTACTACAAAAACCACAACTTATAAATGCATAAATTATTGATTCTCTTGTTCAGTATTGAAAGAATTCTTAAGTAGGGCATTAGCTATAAAAAGCTTTTAGTTTTTCACCTTAAAAGGACAGAAAATACAAGTAGGTTAACTTTATCCTTATAAAAGATTCAAAATTTCTTCTTCTACGCCCCCATGCATAACCACCATTTGTGTCTCAAAACGAAGATGTCTAAGTTTTTAAGACATTTATTGAGATCAACGATAGTTTATATGAAGTTGCATAACTATAGATAGAATGAGACGAAAGAAAAAGTAATGAGAAGGCTTTAAAGGTTGCTTGCTTTTTTGAGATGTTTGAAAAGTTTTGTGATGTCAGTGTATCTACTCAGACTACCTACCTAGCATAATACATTTGGGAGACACTGAACTGACACTGCATTATTATTCAAGCAGCTCAATTTTTAGTCAGAAGTTAAAGCAAGGCCATTTACAATTTATCTTTGTGCAAATGACAGAATGACATTCACAGCATCATTATATGCTCAGCGTTGAAATGACTAAACTCACTCGGTTTATAGTTATTTAAGAATAAAATCTCTCTTTTCAAAGGAAAATAATAGCATGATATTTGTAAAGTATCAAATTAGCATATCGTGAACTCACAATCACAATGTCGCTCTTTATGAATGACATTAATGGTTAATAAACGATAGAATATCTTTTCAATATTCCTCTTACATGCTCATTATTTCCTTTTTATGTCAAGATACCCCGATAACTTGTCTTTCACGTGAACTTTGAAAGGAAATTGTAAGAGTTAGGTAGAATAAGAAAAGCTATGTAAGTTTTTCTATACAAAATCAAAATTGCATTCGAATTTTGAAGGATAAAAATGTTATTTGCGCTTAAAAATAGCATCAAAATCGTTTGCAGTTCACGTGATAGTTGAATTATGAATTACGGATGAATGATCTGTTAGAAGGTGACTTCTAATAATAATATGCCTTGGATAACAGCTTTTGACTCACGTGGGATAGAGCCCATGTTTAAGGGACGTTATTTCGGGAGCATTATAAGGAAATAATGATAAAGATAAATTTGGTTATAGCGCTTAGAGTGTGTTAAGACGATGTTGTTCACCTGTAGAGAGGCGAGAAGAGCATTAGGGAGGGAGTATAAATGCTAACAGGCCAGTAATTCCCTCTCACAGACGTAACTGAATGACGCTAAGTATGTAAGAAGGAGAGAGATGTTGTTGTTCGTGAGTTCCTATGATGATGATAAGTAGGTGTAGTTATAAACGTGACTTTATAGTCGAGTTGGATGCTGAGGCTCTTTTGAGCCATTTTTGATTCGTTGATTCTGACGGCTCATTTAATTTCTTTAAAGCTTCTCGCTCCTCCTGAGTGACTGAGTCTCACAGCCAAAAAGTGCTATTCACTAAAAATAAATCCTTGGCTAATCCGAATATAGGACTTAAGACTTGTCTCCATTTGGTGGGGCAGAAGACTCAGAAGGAGAGAGAAGAAGAGTAAAGTAAAAGGTACTCTTCTGTCTGTGTGTGTGTATGTGTCTCTCTCTCTCTCTCTCTAGTTCTACTTTGTAGGTAGAGGAAGAGGAGCAAAGGAACGAAAGTACATTATCCACTTCTTTTGACTTTGTCCTCTCTCTCTCCAGTTTACTTCACTTTCACTTATTTCCGGGCACTTAGATTTTCTTATCGGAGTAAACAGCTATAGTATGCTCGGGAGATAAGATAGGGTAGCGGGAATGATTTTCTCAGCTCTCACTCTAATTCTCTCATCTCATACTTTTAATAGTGTCTGCTCTGTATTGGACTACAATGGTGAACTACATTAGTGCAGTGGCTCGGCCTGGATCCCTTTGGTTTGGCCTCGTTTGCTTTCACTTGGATTTAGTCAAGAAGAATCCGTTTCATTCCCAATTCAATTCATTCTACTCGACTACATGCACAAAGCTGCGGTCCTCACCTTAATGTACTTTTAGCCACTCTCTTCTTCCTCTTCGTTTTCTCTCTGTCTGCCCTTGCTTTAGCTTTAGCCTCCATAGACATATACCTATCTATCTATCTATCTATAATCTAAAGTTAACTAAATACTTAGTTGGACAAAAAGTTTTTGTGAAAAACAAGTCATGCGCGCCGGGGATAGGCCAAGCGGAACATTCATCAACTTAGAACTAATTGGGAGTCAACGAAAACCAAATCAGCATCGCTTCACAATCCAAAAGTTCAAAGCACACTAATATATTCACCAGAAAGCACTCCAGAATCCAAAATGTTAAGCACCTTTAATTATATTGTTCACCACTGGCTTTCATATTATTATTATTATTATTAGAGGACTAGAAAGCTCTTGTAGCAAATTCTCATACATTCCTCGCTTCAACTTATTATTATTATTATGCAGAAATCTTTTCTTGTAAACCCTATTTTAGGAATATTTAATTAAATATCTTGTGTAGTATGCATAGAGCCATTGATAAACACAAATGAACAACTCCCACGTAGTTAGCTAAGCAAAATTTCCAATTACATCATGCGATTCATGAAAGATATTCTTAAGAAGCCCTAGAATATAGAATTATTTAATAATGCTAGCCATCCGTACTGCTAGTAGGTACCCCAAAATATTTTCTAATGAACTTAGACTATGACAAGATAAGCTGGAGGCCATCTCTCTGGCTACTTAATAAAATCTGCAATAGACTTTTGGGTTTGACTTGTTTAACTTTAACCTAACGGAGTGTGATCCTCTTCTCCTCTGCCTTGACATCTAAAGTTAATACAGTTGAGGAGATAGTTCCAAACAATTTTGACAAATTCTTTTCTGAATTCCTTGAGAATCTTAGTCAAAGTTCCTTGGTTGGCGACATACACACAAAAAAAGAGTTGATGAAAAGGGAGTTCTTTCAAGTGTGTCGTAAAAGTTTACTGGATATTTAAATTATCAAAAGTAACTTCAAAGAATATGCTCTAATATAGTCGTTGATATTCAGGCGAGGTACTTGATACACTTTGACATTTCTCAGACATCTCTGGAGGACATCTCCCTTCTCAAAATACAAAGTACACTGATGCGCCTTGTAAATATTTATGCAAAAAAAGGATTGTTTGTAGTTACGAGTCAAGATTTATTTCCTTCTAATTAACTGAGCTATGTAAATAGGAATGTATTAGCAATGCTAGTGACAAACTATCTTTATTAGCTTCGCAATTAAAGATAACATCATTAGTAGTTTAGTAATGATATTAAAAAAGGAACGATCTAGGAATTCCCATCATTAAAGAACTTGGATCTTTCTCTCTCTCTCTCTGACTGAGTTTGTAGTTTGTAGTAGCCACCTGCATTTATTTAATGCTGACTGGTTAGAAACGTTTTTTAGTGTTTGCTTTGTGGTTCATCGAACTGAGCGCTGTAATTCTTTCATCAAAGTAAAAATAGCTTTCTTTCGACAACAAAATAACGACTCACTTTTCTACATAACCCATATAACCGATCCAAGCACGAAATTCTAACATCATTTCATGCTTCGTAAAGATATGCCATTCGTTATGCTAGAGGCAATAGAGATAGACAATCCAAAAACTGTGGCAGCTAAGCCACTCTCTCACTTTTACCAATGCTCTCGTCTCTCTCTCTTTTTATATGTACACAGTAGTAGTAGTAGTAGGAGTGAGTGAGTAAGTAGTGAAGGGAGTGAAGAGAAC
>JAAAYG020038329.1:0-13123 GCA_009936455.2 Tomocerus minor
ATCCAGTATATATACTATATATATAAATATATATATATATATACACGATATATCCAGTATATATACTATATATATAAATATATATATATATATATATCCAATGATGTATCCAATCTGTATGACTTCGCCAATATATTATTATGCCTTGATGACGGGAATATCTAATACCTTTTCACCTAACCTAACTTAAATAATATATACTAACCCCGAAAGCACAGTCCATTGAATTGTATTCCAATTCCAATGAAGTGAAGCATTGAGTCAATGGTCTAAAAATGTATGGTATAATAGTGGGTTTTACGAAAAGTATATTGATAAATATGTGTGTAAGTGGTTTCTGTCGTTAGTAGTAAAATAAATAGAACGATATTAGACATGTAATGCAATCATAAATAATGTAGCTTAGGTAGGCTAAGTGGCTATGTCTGGCTGAGATTTGTATAAAGGGGTAGGCGAAATACAGTCTATAATATACGGCCGCTTCCATTTTACATGCAACTTACATACCTAGTAGGGAAAGGACGGATAAGTAATATAAGGATAAAGGTAAAGGATCATGTCAAGTCAAGCAGGACAAAATCTCAGTTCAATTGAGAATAGGACAAGCAAACCGTCGTCGTCGAATTCTGCTGTTTTTCAAAGAGAACTAAATAAAGGAAAAAACGCTCGAATGAATACATTGATTGCTTTTTCTCTCCGATTTAACTTCGACTTTATTCCATTCCTACATTTCTATGTAATATCGACGATCGATGTATATCTGTGTATGTGGCTATTTTAACAAATAATATTCATTCACTCATACGCATACACGCATGGAGTCACATTTATAGTCACCTCTTCCAAAGCCAGTAAAAAAATTTTTGCATCTACTTCCGCGCTGGCGGAAAAATTAGAATGCAGAATGCCATTTCTTCTATTGACAACAAAAATATTTAAAAATAAAATAGTGAAGAAAAAGAGGAAGGGAGAGGAAAAAAACGTCTTTTACGACCACTTTATAGGCGTCGACGCGCATGTAGTTTCTTAAGCGACTTGTCGCGCTATGGCGGCTCTTCGCGCGGCGGTCTTCGGCGGTAGAACGGCGAGACCGAACGAGAACTTGTAGCACCATAAGAATTCGCGAGTTGAACCCTGGTAAGGGGTCTATTAATAGGACCCCTTTCGCGGCTATAAATAAATGTTGGAGGAATGTCAGTTTGGATATTATTGTTCAATAAACGAATCCATTTTTTGCCAATGTTCAAGTGTGCTATCAACTCTTTGAAGAATCCAATCTTTTTCATGGACAATTTTAAATGCCATTCTAGATATTTCTTTGGCAAAATTGTTTGTACGACTTTATTTATGACAGGCTATTAGATAGGATAACACTGTCATATAGTACTCGTATATTCGTATACCATGCAATTGAGTTACTGATAGCCATATAGCCAGAATGAATGTGAGCATTGACAAAGAATAGGTACTGGAATATACCGGCTAAGCTAATTGTTTAATTTCACATATCCTAGCTTCATTTTTGCTCTTCTGAGATTTCTGAATATTGTTACCAAATTTTATACATCTGTTGCCATTTTCCATGTTTTGGAAATTTCAGGTTCTGAACACCTGACATTTTTCATTGGTCTGTAGTCATGTTTCTGTTGACACTTAAATTGACTGCCATTATTTAAATGCCATAGTTTGTTATTTAAATATGTATTGTTTAAATGCCACTGTTTGGTGATTTAAATGTTATTGTGTTTTTTAAATGCCATTGCATTGCAATTTAAGTGCTGTATTAAAATGTATACAAACCAGAGAATCATTATAATGTTTGTATCACTATATCCAAGAAAACAAAGAAATCACCTATGATCCTTTAGTCTGCAAGCGAAGTGACGTGAAAAAATTAAAATGCGAATAACAATATTAAACCATATTGAAGGGGTTGGTTAGTATGGTTGGCTCAGAGAGGGTAAGAAAATATTCCTTTGCTTGCAGAATGTGAATTAGGTAGGTTTTGTTTGACACTAGAGCTCATGGAGTTCGTAACAAGGCAAGTCAAAGTATATTTATGGATCATTTTCTATATTAGATAGATTCATCTTCTAAGCTTCCCCTGAGTAGTAAATCTTATGGGAGGACGGGGCCGTAAAGCGTAGGACTGTAAAAGGGCAAATTTTATTCGGAGTCAATGGAGCGTGTGAAATGGTAAAATAGTCTTGCAGTACAATACACTCGACTCACTTCATTTCATTCTCTCACTTTGCCATTTCAGGAATATACATTATTGCCTTGCTATGTAGCTTGCATTACATAACTGCAACATATTGAGACTGAGTCATAATATAGCCAGTGTAGCTCTTTTCAAGTAAGATATATAATGTAAAAATAGACAAACGAATAGAATTTGAATGCTATTCTATCTGTATATAAGTTCTCTCAATTTGGATTGGATTTTGTTGGAAGATTGAATTAGAAACAGAATACAGTGCAATTCCGAGTATGTATATACATATAGAAATATATGCGATCTAAAATCCAGGCATGCATGATCAATGATCATTCTTCATTGTGTTCATCTCTATATTGGTATAGTGGGTGGCAGTTTGGAGTGTATATAGGGATACGCACATGCCATAGTCCATCAAGAGTGGCAGATCTCGTGGAAGTAATGTAAGAGTGAAATATCTCCACATCTTCTATAGTCTACCATTGCAATTAATAGTACCTTGGCTAGGTAGATACTAGGTAACCATTATATACTGTTAGAGCCAAGCAGAGGAATTATATGTATATTATTATAATATTACCATGTAGCTAAGCTTAACATTAGTTTACATTTTATAAGAAAAAAACTTGTGTTACACAATATGCAAAGCGAAACTAAACTGCAAATGTGATTTGAAGAAGTATGTAGTGGTACAAACATAACTGAGCTTATTTGAATCTAGTCAACTCGGTAAGTTACCAAGATTATGTCATGAAATTCGCTCAACTTACTCGAGGCTAGTTCAAAGTTCGATATGCACGAATTGGTTTACATAAAAAAGATTTAAGTCTCACTTTGAAATCGAATTTCTCTTCAACGCTGTACCAAGGAATTCTTTTGCCATTGGTGTAGGGTGTATAAACCTTACTTGCAACTTCAGCTTCGCGAACCGAACCGTTGGCTACCAAAAATTTTGACGGAACCGAACCAGCACCTTAAAAAATTGACCGAACCAGGACATTGAAAAAATTTGACCGAACCAGCACCTTGAAAATAATTGAGCGAACCAGAACCTTAAAAATGTTGAGCCAACCAACACCTTAAAAAAGTGTGACCGAAACCGAACCGGAATCCGGTCGGTACATTTACTGTGAAGTTGGCCTGCGAGTACTGAAAATAAAGTTGCTCCTGGTGAGTGTCGAAGCTCACGCCTACCGATTACATTTCGGTTGCACTACCCTTGTGGTACAGGGACACTTATTACATGTAGTACTCACTAACTCGTAGATGCTCTAATCGACCTATCTATCTAAACATCTCCCTTTCTGAGATCAGGCGAGTAGCTGCCATGCGACGGCTTGCCTCAGCTTTCCCCATGCACAGTGCATCATAGCCTGTATACATAGGCCAAACGAGCTTTTCTACTTGTGCTACAGGGTCATCTTACTCATAGTACTCCCTAACTCGTAGATAGTCTTCTAAACCTTTCTACACATTTATGATTACAAACTACTGATGGTTCGCGAATCAAAAATTGATGGTATGCGAGCCAAACTGAATTATAAATTTTCCCCAACCGAACCAGGGGATTTTCAAAAATTTCATCGAACCAAACTGAACCAGCACCTTAAAAAAATTTAACAGAAACCAACCCGGACTGAAACGGGTTCGATATTATTACGAACCACTTACGAGGGACTTGTGGTTCGCGAACCACAAAGTTGCAAGGGTGCGGTGGTATAGACATGTCGGTTGTATAATAGTAACATTAAGGCGTTGCGTTACGTTGTATAAGTATTAACCTTAATACAGTGGAATGCACATATGAAACGAATATTATAGGAAAGGCTAAGCAACTGACGACGACGTGGCCTAGGCAAAGGAAAACGCCACAGGGAACTCACGGCTCTGTTCCATTCCGGCAGTGAATTCCAATATTGTGGGAATGGGAATTGTATGTATAAATTATATTGTTGGGAACGTTGGTTTTTGTCCCAGTGAAGCTGCTTTGCTGGAGGAAAAAAGCAAAACACATTGAAAGTCTCGTAATCACATTATACCTAAATTGTGGTGGTAGCTGACAAACCATTTTCACTCGCTACATAATCCATTATTGCGGGCGATTAAGCTTTCCCTGTTAGTCGAATTTTTGTGAAGTCATTCGCTGCTTTCACCTTCGTTTCAGTAGAATTTTATCGCACTCTGTGCGCTGCGGGAGAATAAACACAATTATGCTACCTTTTCGTACTACTATGTAAGTCTAGGTAGGTAACTGTGTAGATATAATTTGCTGTCAATGTTTTTATTCGTTATAGTTTACTGATAAGGACAATAGTTTATTAAGGTTCAGGGAGACGGTCGTTTTTGTCATTCATTAGGACAATCTCCATTGATATTTAATGTATTTAGCCCCATTTCCGCATAATTACCTATAATATGAACTTTAATTCAATTTTTATTCAAAAATTAACACCGCCTGGAGTAAACGACACTTTAATTACGAAATTTGGCAGGCCGACAGTTTTAATGTCTCTGCAGATGTCCTAGCAAGAAAATATGAGGCTTTCGTTTAAGTTTCAGAATAATAGAGATTTCTAATTTAAAATCTCTATTTTTGGAACGTCAAGACGAAAATCTCACATTTTCTCGCTATCCGGAGAGGCATTAAAACTGCGTGTCCGGCGAACTGGCCCCAGGACAACTGGCCCTACGGACAACTGGCCATAAAAAGAGGAGGAGCTATGTTTCTTTAGGTTAGGTAAGGCTAGCTCTTTGCTCCTCCCATTTTGCCAGTTGTCCGTAGGGCCAGTTGTCCTGGGGCCAGTTCGCCTAACACCTTAAAACTGTCAGCCCTTTCGTAATTTAAAAGTCTTCTACTGTAGGTGGTATTAATTTTTCAATATAACTAAATAAATTCATTTTTGTCATATTTTTCAAAAAAACAGTTATATCTCCGAAACAGAGCTGAGAGTTAGCAATAACTCTCTATAAAATTGTGGGGGAACATTCCACAAGTCCGTGGAGATCAATAATGTCTTTCTACGTCAACGACTTTAGGAAAGATATAATTTCTCCCAAAAAAATATGACATATAATATATTGTGGATACAGTATGATTTTCACCTGTCTTTCTTAATTGTTTATGAAATATCAATGGAGATTTCGCTAATGAGAGGATTGCCGAAAAAACATGGATGGCTGGTCACTCCCCTCTTAATAATAAAATCGATTCACCTCTAGCAACGTTAGAAGTGAGACGCAAAATATTTCATTGTGATTCAATGTCAGTCAAATAATCAGATCTTTCCATGTAATTATTTTATACCATCATATTACAAAATGTCTGAAGAAATCGTTGACACCACTTTCTCGCTATGTAATAGAAAATTCCATTTCAAAAGGACAATGATTCGTATCTATACTCTGAAGTTCTCTTTCTTCAAGTAATTAAACTATAATCTGTATCTCTACATCTACGGTGCCTCTAACATCAAATAATATAATTTTAAAAAAGAAGTCTAAAAATGAGAAATCTGAACAAATTGACATAAAGGAAAATAAAATCATTTCAAAAATAAATGACGAATTACATCGCATGAACAGTTTATTACAAACTGTAATGGACACCAAACCCTTGAAAGAAATTCCATGGTAGACAAGTTAATAGAACTATTGCGAGAGGGAAATGAAATCGTACCACGTCCAAAAGATCCTGCAAAAAATACTACAGTGCAGGTAAAAGAAAAAAATTTACTCCGAGTGATCGTAAATACTCTGAGAGCACTAACCCTCAAAGATAAAGCAAACGATATCGCTTACGTAGACGCGAAAAGTTTAGATATGATTTAATTCAACATCTTTACTATAACGAACGCAGGAAATGTATCAGAAAACTTCCATCAAGCCATTCTAACAATTTATACAGTACTTTTTCAGATAGATGGTCAGCCAAAAATGAAAGTCTGCTTGATTCTTACGCTAACATTAACGGTAATACTCAAATCAATTTGGATAAAAATGTTAACTACATTATATCAAAGGACGAAGTCCAAGCGTCAATAAGAAGTATTTCTTATGACAGCTCACCAGGACCAGATAGGATTCTGACTCGAACTGTGAAGATCTTGGTATGTTTTGACACATTTAGCTAAACTGGCACGATTACGTTGAAAAGGAATATCATACAGTTAAAATTTAAAGAAGCCAGGACTATATTAATTTATAAAGATTGTGATGAAAAGGATTACAGTAACTGGCGTATATTAAGAAGGATTGTCGATTGGACGCAATTTCGAAGACGCGAACAAGAGCGCAATTATTGTCGCAAAAAGCTATAAATGGAGCTTGTGTCGCGTCAAATCCTCATTTTGCCGCAGAAACCCTTGCGTACCGTTTCTTATGGTTAATATAAACCCACTCAAATATAAAAATGCTAAAAAAAAATCAAATGATGCTTACGTTACATCTTATTCGACTACCTACCACCTTTCCTGACACAAGCGCTAGTAGCCACATGCACACGCATCAACGCAACGGCTTCATTCTGCGGCCAAACAGATACTGTGTAGTATAAAGGTCCATATGAAGTATGCATATTATTTGCTGTTGCTTTCCATTTTGTCTTTGTACTGTGGGAAGCAACGAACTCGGAAGTAAACAACCCAGGCCCGATTTTTCATCCAAATTCAATTTCGAACTTCATTTCTATTTTCTTACTTTGGCTATACAGAGACTTTAGAGACACAGACGTGGAAGCGTGCGCGTGGTGGAACGGAAGGAAATGAATCACATTTATAAGTACATTGAGTACGTTGTTCTCGCTGCTGCAGTTTCGCTTAAGGTTGTGGTGACTTGCTGCTTAACCATTGGTTGGCATACTCCACCTCGGGGATCATAACTGGTGTAAAACTTTAAAGAATATGGAAAAGGTTGGACAATAATGAAAGAGGAACCTTTTATTTCGGCCAATTCGTGTCGATATCTCAAGATTTTGCATCTAAAAAGTCTTCATAACGTTTTCAAAAAAAAAGTCGTCATCTTGTGCATACTCTCTAATGCAATGGTTTGAACGAGTTTTATACATGTCTAAACGAATTGGCAAAAGTATATATCTCAACAATCCAATTCCGTTAACAAAAATGAAATCGGTTAATTTTATTTTGAGCTTTTATCACCGATAGCCAGACAAATAACAATTTCACTATGTGAAATGATGGTATTGTTGTAAGTGGCAAAGAACACAGTTGGATATCACGTGGATAGTTGGATAGCAAATAAAGTACTCAGTAAACGGAGAACCGTCTATTCATTTGCTTTCGCTGTAATACTCGCATCGCCATTCAAAAATGTATTTGATCTGTTTTCCAGAACAGAACCCACATTATGTTAGAGAGCGTCCATATATTACGAAAACAGCTTAGGGGATTGGGGGTCCAAAAAAGTCTGCACAGAAGTCTTCAAGGGGAGGGGGGGTCGAGTTCAGGTCTTCGTAACATTACTTGTAGTAGATTTTTATGTTTACAGAAATAAAACTAGTAACTGAGGTAAAAAGGTTCATGCAAAAGTCTTCGAAGACGGGGAGGGGGGGTATTATGAAGTCTTCAATGTATTCACAGCGGGGGGGGGGGGGGGGAAAAATCGGGGGAAAATGGGCGTCGTAAAAGTGGAACGTCCCTTATTACATCATCATTAAAATACAAATATTTATTACAATAAGCGGGGACAGCCTAACCTGAAACATGCGTGGTTGAGTCAAGAACTGCAGATGTAAAATACTAAGAAATATCATGTTCATTTTCAGAGCGTGGCGTCGGGACAACATCTAATGAATATAAGACGACGGTCGTAATGCGAGTCTTAAGCAGTAATGCTAAACTGGACATTTTGACTTTAAATGACATCACGTCACCATTAGTTAATAAAAAATACTGCCTATGACCGAACCTCTTATAAATATACTCTATAGTCCTTGATTACAGTGGAATACAAATTGGTAAAATAAAGGTGATTCGATCACCATGGTTCCTCGCCACCCGTTAAGGGGCTCCCCATAGGGGAGACATATTGATATATTGAATTCATTCTGCTTTTTGATAGATTAGGGTGGATTTATAGTTGCCGTAAGAAACGATACGCAAGGGTTTCTGCGTCAAAATGATATTTTTTTGCAGTGGGAAATCACCATTTTGCCGCAAAAATCCTTGCGTACCGTTTCTTACGGCAACTATAAATCCACTCTTAGAGTTGACAGAGGTTTGATAGAGGTTGAGCAGTAGATAGCAATCTCATAGTCAAAGCTAGCTAATGACAGTTGTGCTGTTGTCAAGGATACTCGGATGTGCTTTAATTTGTACTTCCGGTTTTGGAAATGTTTCTGTTTTACATATTTCTTCATCATCAACTTTTATTATATGAGGCACACCTTGTTTATTTGGGGAATGATTATTTTCACATAGAAAAATGTATGCAAAAATTTTGATTGGCGGCAATTCAAGCCAACCTTAAGTAATATGTATAGTAAAGGGAATTCTTGGGATTTTAGATTAGACGCTACCTACTTTTTGGCTTGCCGTGTCAGGTCTTATCATGTCACACTCATAATTTCTTTTTCTTTAAACTAGAAAAAAATGAAGTTGGGAGGCATCCCTTTAAAGATTTTGTTTTACCTTCAGTTTCTGTTATACTCTTTCTAAATTAACTTATACTGCTCTTCTGCTGAGTTGAATTGGAACTGAAGCTCTTGGGATTTCTGTCATGGTATACATCTACAAAAAAAATATTTATTATCTTCCGCGTTGCTACTTGCTTTTGATGTCACCGAGTTGTCAGACTAAATACTTTACCTAGTATTTTTAAGAGAACTTTTAGTGTACATACACACGGGTGCAATATTGTGTCAACCAGGAAAATAAAAGAAACTTTTTGTAGTTGCTTTTTTATAAAAAAGCAGGGTAACAAATTCTAAAAGGGAAAACTTTTTGCTTTTTCAAATTGCAATTAATATATGTCTTAAAAAAATACTTCATCTTGAAGAGCATGTCGCAAACATTAGTATCTAGTAGATTTCCGCTCAATTTTATGTCTGTTACGCGTAAAATATAGCTATCCAATTAGTTACTTTCCCCGGTTCCTCTCACATTGCCCATAGGCTTAGCAATAAGCAAAAAAAGCATTGCTTTTTTACTTTTTTCTAAAAAAGCAATTGCTTTATCGTTCATTGGTGTCAACCCCCAGCGTAGTAAACAGTGTAAAACAACATAACATTCCCCGGCCGGGGATTTTTATGTTCTTACTAGTTATAACTTTTTTTCCATGCACGCTCAGCAGGCAACAGCTTCCATTGAACCCCATTAAAAACAAATCACAATACCAAATGAAAAATAATTCAGCTTGTTTCATCGCCTACAGTTTTAAAGCTTGAAATACGATATTAAGAGAGATCGACATTGGTGATGTTCATCTACATATCTCCGACATAATATTCCACATTTTCATCTCTCATTTGAAGATACAACCATTTTTGTCTTAATTTTGCTATATCTTCAAACCAGAGATGAATATTATGAAATATTATGGAATATTATGCCTGAGATCTGCAGAGAAGTACTACGGATCTTCTGTTAATATCGCATTTCTAGCTCCAAAACTGTATGCAATGCGAAACATTGTTGGCAAAAATAAATAAAATTATTTTGATAGATGTCATTGCGGCTGCTGGGGATACGCCATTTTTAAGGCTCAGGGTAAGGTGCACATATGGCCGTATTGAGGGGATGTCATACGGGGCAAATGCTCTACCCGAACTGTCGAAAAAAGAGAAAATTTTCAGAAGAATACGCACATTTTTCCGCGCTTCGCGCGCAATCTGATACATTTAAATCATTTTTGGGCTAAAATTGCAAATTTTTTGAATTGAAGTGATATGATGTTGCAATAAAATGCGTTTCGCTTGTCCCCTCCGAAACTGAGTTCTAAATACGGCACTGGGTACACGATACACGACACAAAGTCTCCTTTGCATAAAAACGAAGAGATTATGGCTCTCCATTATGACATGATATTCATAGTTACCGGAGAACAACTAAATGCTACGCTTCGTTGGTTTAGGAGAAGAGGCATTTGTATCCAATCTGTTGTTAAGAAATTGGGAAAGTAACTGAGAGAGTCTGTCCAAAAGCCATGCAAGGGCATTTTTCCGCAAAATTAATAACAATGGTAATGTACAGAGAGATGAATTCAAATCGAAAAAGGGAGGATCTAGCTCTGATGGGGTTGCGCTGGTGGGGTTGGGAGTAAGGTGTGTGATGTCCCGTGTAAAAACCGTGAACTTGAAGAAGCCAGAAAAGAGTCTTGCTTATTGCTTGATAGACACCTATATGATAGTAGACCCAGACCATCTCCCCTCCGCCCTCCACCCTTACTAAAGGATCGACAAAAATAAATTCTGAAATGTATTAGTAAATCGGCGCTATTCGGTATTCAAATCCTTTTAAATTCCACGCACGATTTCAAAAGGTCATTTTTCATAATTTCCCATAACAATCTGCAGAGGCTTAAATACCAAAGTTTGTAAACGCTGTTACCCTGGATTTTCGTGAGAAGGTTGGCCCGCCCGTCCGGATGTTTCCAAATTAAAAAACTTTTTTCAACTGGGGACAAAACCGACGATTTTGTGTTCAGTCTATATTGTGAACTCTATACGCATTATCAGTACAGATCAATATAGTACTGGCGACAAAAATGACAAAATCGTCCGTTTTGTCCCTAGTTGAAAAAAAGTGAAATTTTAATTAGGAAACATCCGAACGGGCCAACCTTCCCATGAGAATTCATGGTAACAGGTTTACGAATCTTGCTTAAATATCCTATGCAATTTCCATGACACGTATAATATAATAACATGACACGTTTAGCCTCTTACAACAAAAGACCTTAAATTACGCAGAACGACATTTAGAATGTTCCTCTACAATTATTGATTCATCCTAATTTCAGAGACATAGAAACTCATATTTCTTCGAAGTAAGGAAAAAATCCTCATATTTCATCAAAAATAATTGTAGAGGAACATTTTAAATGTCGTTCTGTGAAATTTCGTAATTTAAGGTCTTTTGCTATAGTTTTTTCCCAAAAAAAGTTGAGTGGAAATATGATAGCTGAGGGACTATAGCGTTATCATCGTACGTACTTTAATGGGTAAATGAGAACGACGAATGGGAATGTTTTACTATGACGTTTTACGACAGGTTGTCAGTGTAACTCACACACAAGAAGATGTCGGTTCAATATGGAGCTGTTCAAGTTGTCAGGACGTGTATCGGGTGGTGTTTGTATCCGGTGTCGTCACAATACTGCCGGTCGATTCTGTCACTACTGCAAAGAAGGCTACTACCGCGATCCAACCAAAACAATCACCAACCGACGGGTCTGCAAAGGTAGATATTATTATATTCTCTACTTATTTATTACATAGGTATGTAACGTTGTACTTTTGATCATAATACATCTTTTTATAAATGTATGTGGTATAATATGTGCATATAGGTGTATTAGATTAATTTCATTATTGGAGATGATATTCTGCGACGGGATTGGACGTTACTGAGGTAAAAAGGTTCATGCAAAAGTCTTCGAAGACGGGGAGGGGAGGGGGATTGTCATGAAGTCTTCAATGTATTCACAGGGGGGAGGGGGGTCAAAAATCGCGAAAAAATGGTCTTCGTAGTATATGGACGCTCCCTTATATGTTGTATTCTGTATTACTCAATTGTAGTTTAGGCATTTGCAAATTATTATGTGAGCAAGAAAAACTAAATAAATACTGTCGGATTCACATTCATATGCAGTTTTTCCTCGGCACAGCAATTAGCAATTTTGTCCCCACCAGAAAGGGAGAGGACTTTTAGTCTTGCCGGTCTTGCGTTCTCGAATATGTATTTCTGTTTGATAGTATTACCATTTTTAGTTCACAATGTGCCCCTTGGTCATTATTATTACATTACACATGTCAATCACACGTAAGGATATCCTGCTATGTATTTTCTTTATGTTCCAGCCTGTGAGTGCCACCCTGTAGGAGCCACGGGGCGAACCTGTAACCAGACAACCGGACAGTGTCCTTGCAAAGACGGGGTAACAGGGCTTACTTGCAATCGTTGTGCCAAAGGATATCAACAGAGTCGATCTCCTATAGCCCCTTGTGTCAGTAAGTGACCTACTCTACGATATTATATTTAGGGTACTCAAGCGTAATTGTCTTATGTCGTTTTACACCCTTATCTCTCTTACATGGTAAGTGAGGTAAGCACCCGCTCTCACTCTCCTAATGTATTTTGCGTAAAAGACGTTATTTATAAGACACAAAAGACGTATAAGCACGCGAGGGATATTAATAGCTTACATCATATCATAAGAAATAAGCAGAATGCTAGAATAGGAATTAAAATATTTCCAAAAGCATTTATAAGATTTTCGCTGAACTCAATGGTAGGGTCTGCTGCCACTCGATGACTGGGGCGACCTGATCTTCCTTGTTGCTATACCGACTTTCGATTAAATTAACAGTCTTGCGTTTGTAATTAATTTCCACTGATTTTATGTTATACATGTAATACATCCTATGCCTAAGAGAGGTAACAAATATACTTGAATACCCTAAATATTTTATTATCAGTACGTATTGATATACAGATTAAGTACCTATGTACAAAATGTAAACAGGTGAAACAGTGAATAAACTAAATTCATGCAGAATTAGGAAAATTCATGAGGAATTAGGAAAGTTCAAACAGAATTAGGAAAATTCATGAGGAATTAGGAAAGTTCAAACAGAATTAGGAAAATTCATGAAGAATTAGGAAAGTTCAAACAGAATTAGGAAAATTCATGAGGAATTAGGAAAGTTCAAACAGAATTAGGAAAATTCAT
>JAAAYG020038340.1:0-13556 GCA_009936455.2 Tomocerus minor
GGGACAACTCCAGCGACAGACTATTAGGAACAATTTCACCTTTAGGAGTCTTTCCCGCTGTAGTAAGAGTAATAAGTTCCGTCGTAGGTGTAAATTCTGTCTTTCGGGTTGTTCCCTCCGTAGGAGTGATTCTTGTTAGGAGTAATTCCCTTGTAGGAGTCGTTCCATGTATTATCTTCACATACAATCCCTCCGATCTACTTCGATGTGGATAGAGTGGATAGACATTCACATTTGAAACAGGCAGCCATGTCACAATATTAAGGACAGACACACAAGAAAAGTGTAATTCTAACTCTCGTGCTAATATCGATCACACATGCCCTCATTCCATTCACTTGACTTGACTCTACAAGTTTCATTCTTTATATTGTACTCAGAATTTGCATTCTAATATGGTATCTCCTATGAACTATGAACCTTGTTCTGTTCTGCACACTCCGGCTCGGTCGACCTCACACTTGCTCATCTACTCAGCTGGTTAAAGAGTATCCAATCGTGCTTAAGAAGTCTGCTCGTTAGCATTCCGAGACGAATCGTTACGTTCTTGGGTAATTCTCACGAGACTCTCGCTTCACTAAAACCCACCCACGGTTTTCATTTCTCAATCTGCTGAATAAGTCATTTCATACTTGTTCTATGTTGCTCACTACTTACTTCTGACAACACAGAAAAAACTTCGTTATATTTATTAATGCGTATAATACTGAAGAAGACATTAATCTACTTAACTCATAGGTACTACATAGGTATACACAAATACACATTTGTCTGACTCCGGAGGAAAGAAATTAAAATTCCCCTTCGTGCCCTTCATATGTGTACTGAATATTTGATTAACTGATTGCACGGTGAATAAATAGGTTATAACACCAGGATAGGAAGGAAGCATATTTAAAGCAATCAGCCGAGAGTCTCAAAACTCTCAAACTATATGCTATATCATAATCATTTGAAAAAGCTACATATTTTTTCGACACAAGTTCATTTAACTGCGCTAACTGTCTGAAGATTTTGAAAGTAAATGTCTAATCCAAGTCAATGTGAAAGCAGTTCTAGTGATAATAAAACATCCTCTGTTAGAATCAGTTTCTTGTAATGTTGAATCTGTGTGTATGGCAATTGCAATTATAATTAAGTAAAGTAGGACAAAACGCTTGAAATGTCAATTTCTGTCTACTCTGTTTAAGATCTATATTAATATATATATATTTAAATTGCACAACCCACCACAAGTAAATCAAGAGACAATTATTGCGAGTATATATTAGCGTAAATGAAAAGTATATTATATATATCTTCAACATTGGCCGTGTTTCGTCTCAAGAAACTCTGGACGTCGTCCATCCGCTTTACTCTATTGCATTTCAGATTTACTAGGACAGTGGGGAAGAATTCAATAATTATTGTAATGACTAAATCATAAAGGATATGAATAATAAGCATAAAAATGATGAGTTGATAGGGACTTCTTATAGTGATATACTGGCATTCCTTGTGTATACGCGATCGTAGCGGGAAAAACCAAGAAAATTGTAAAAGTGAGTCAGAAGTCAGAAACATTTACGGTAGAGGAACATAAGTTTTTTAAGTGTCCTGTGTGGGATTTAAGACAACAATTTCCAGTTTTAGATTTAAGCAGCTTAGGAGATTATAAGGGAGCAGATTAACGCAGCATCGTCTCCCACAGTCCCACATGTCCCATTTGAACTATTGGGTATTCCATGAGCTTAGACACTTACATTCGACTGTTCGGATATAAATGTTGAAAGCAAGTCGAGAAGCAGCAAGAAAGCCATTTGTCACGAGACGGAGATAAGCTGCTGACAAGCGGAATCATGTAAGGTTTCTATTTTGCCATATTTCAGGGCTCTCGCAATGCACTAGGCTATATCTTGTTCGGCTTGGTTTATGGCTAAGATTGTAGCCAGAAATTTTTAGTTGTGGCTATTTGCGTGCATGCAAGGGTATGATGCACATAGTCGTTCTGTCTTGTCTCCCCCTTCAGCTAAGTACGAATTGGATGCTAACAGTTTCGTAAGTTTAAGCTGTATAGGTTTGATTTGCGAAGAAGGTATAACACAATTGGGGCACAAAATAGGCTACAAACAGTAAGAGATGCGTTAAGTTTCTACTATACCATACCATGGGAATGTAAAGTGCACTTATATGTGACACAACAATAAGGATGCAGATAATGCAGAAATACAGGAAACATTATTTATCATACATGCATGCACCTTCTGCTACCTTTACGACTTAATACGACACAAGTGTTTTCCATGCAATATATCTTGGAATTTTAGTTCAGATAAAATTTTATGTCATTCAATTATGAGACGGACGTTGCCTTATCTAATCAAGTTGAGTAGGATTGCATTTTAGCATTTGGCAAAGACGGAGTAGTAATAAAATGAGTGGAGGAACATTGTTCATGATGGTTGAATGGATGGCATTATTGTTGAAAGCCGACGGTTTTGTGGGAGATGCGATGGAAATTTCCAGTTAACCCTTTCTTCCCTGTCAAGCACTATATCTATCACTCGGCATTGGAGCAAATGAAAATTTATGACAAATAAATCCTATGGGCATAAGCTCTTTAAATGCTCACATTCTACATCGTCTGCGGACAATGATGTATTCTCACAACCGTTCCTTTCAGAACGGACCCGCCGAGTGGATAGATTGGATGATGCTTCCGCTCCTATTCTACTGCGCTGTGCTAAGTAAACATGAGCGATGAAGTGTTTTTATTATTCCGCTGAGCGACTTTTTCATTTGTTTAAACTTTCATAGACTGACTTACAGTTACCACTCTCCGATTCTCTTCTGCTCATCTGCCTTTCAAACACGAAAGAATAATTAAGAAAAGCTAAGTGGAGGATACCAATAGAACTTGACAGTATTGATTTCTTTTCACGTCTTGTTCAAGTCTATAAACTTTTGGTGAAAGTATTTAAGACTCATTTTGCAAACTTCCTGCACCATAGGCAGTCATGTTAGGACTGCACCCATTTTGAGACATTGTATGTACTTAGGCAGAGGAAGTTATATGCTATTTATGCTTTGGAAGGATATTAAAACGTTAGTTCTTAGGAGTTCTTACAGTGTTTTATGCAGAAAGGGCTTTCCAACTAAGTTGTGTACAAGTACTACTCAAACTCAAGCTTAGTGTAAACAACAAGTGAAGGCAAATTGAAGTTTGTTCTTTGAAGATTCCATCTGTATTAATTGCTTTTCGCTGCATTCCTGCCGACTGTTGTCCTCTCCCATGAGAATTTACTATACAAACTATAGCGTGCGGTAACAGCAAGCATTTCTTACTCCGTTTAGCGCTTACCACATCCACTTCATATATGCCTAATACGGAAAGACATTTCTTCATACGCTTAATCAGTAGTCAGACTACTTTACTTACCGAACACTAATGTGGGCACATATTATATATCTGCTAGTAGGGGTTGGTAATTAAGGTAACTGTAGCAATACAGCTACTAAAATAGTTGTACAACTTCCATGTAGGTACGTAGTAGTACTAGTAGTAGGAGCTGAAAACAGTGTAGGATGTCAAATGAAGTCATTTGGATCTGTTCCCCAAGATGTGCTTCAGATGTTAACTATTTCTTAGTCGAATTCCTAGAAATTTGCTATAATACGTAAACTTCCCCAATTGTACTTTCGTAGGACGAATTGGAAAGCTATAACGATCAGCTTGCACCAACTGCGACTAATCTATACTCTTGCCAATAGACCATCATTACTGTTACAATAATCTGTAGTTTGTGACTTCTACATGTCCCGCTGTGCATTATAACTGCTATATAGTATTTATAATGCAGAATCAAAGCATCACCGACTACTTCTTCAGACGCTACCTTACTGCGACAGAAAAGTAAACAATTTAAGTTGTAAAGCTAACGAATTACATCTATCTCCTTAAAAGCAGCTGGCAACTGCACCAAATTTTTAATTAACCTTTAATCTTCTGAGTATTTTATGCATTTGGAATACAGAATCATCAGAATACAATTCTAAAAATGAGAATTTCTGTTCTTGATTTAAATGATCAATATAACGCAGTGGTACAGTTATATAGTTACATAACTTTATATTAAATTCATTTCTGTATATTTTCGTTGGACCGAAGAAGTGTGTTTATATGCAACAGTATTTTTCTGAGAACTGTGAGCTATAGCAATAATAAGTGTATCATAACTTTAACTCTTGAGCTGTCGAGAAGATAAAATTAATGGAGCAAGAGTATTCCCAAGTATTCTTGAGTTAATACTAAAGATCTCTCATTTGTAGAAGCAGCACTTACTCCAAGAAGTTGTTTCTCAAGGAATATGTTCCAATTAAATGCCATGGATGAAGAAGTTTTTTATCCTATTGGAATGAGAGGAAAGAGAATTGAGTTCAGTCACCACTTAGCCAAATAGTAAACCATGGAGTCAAAGATACAAATGCGTGTAGATTGCTATTAGGTGGGCACTTAGTAAGAACTATGAGGAAGAAAGATGGACATAAAAATCGAAGGTGGGTATCCGATAGAGCGTGTGTGCAGTATTGAATGTTTAGCAATGCGAGGATGCTGGATAAAATCAGACAAATCCCTACGAGATTTATTAAGCCGTAAGCCACAGGGAAGTGAAGGGAAGGGAGATGATTGAGGTGAAAGCGACTAATGTTTTCTCCCATGCTTTCTCGCATTAGACTTATTACTATTAGTGAGTGAGTCCGGTGAGGAGGGTGGAAGAGTAATCGTCGAGCCTGCAAATCCGGAGTGGCGAGGGAGCCAGAAGAGCGTGAGAGGCGAGTGCGGAGCAGACAACGCAGCACAGAAGGCCAGTTTAGCAGTTAGCGTCCAGTGTGGCCTTGGCGAAAGATTAAATATGAAGGAAGTTGGTGGAGTTGACTTGGCTCGGATGTGTGAGTCTCCCGGCTCCTCTATCACCTTCCAATATGATGGGTTCTCTATAGGTCCCGACTGCCTTCCCGCCTCGCACAGCCCTATATTTAATGTATAATATCCCACACGTTGAAATACACGGACGGAGAAGAAATTCCCAGCGGATTTATCTTTCTGCTCTGTCAAATCTCTCTTGGCTACACGTATGACTTCGACATTCACTTAAATGCGTTATGCGTGAATTGGATTTTATCGAGAGAACCGTTTCTCGCAGATCTTGCGCTCCTCTTCTTCCACGGACGTTCAACACTAGCTCACCTACACACGGAGAGAGTTTTGTTGCATATAGGATTGAGCAAGAGGAAGCCCCACTCGCTCCGTCCAGATTGGATTCACAGTTAGCTTAAATACTGCAGCAGCTTTATCCGCAGAGCCACTGTCCTCATTTCTTTAAAGAACTTCTCGAGACACGAACTCTCTAATGTGTCTAAAGAGTCAAAAATCTACTAGCCACACGGAGATGCCGAGGGAAAGCAAAGCGCGTAGGTCTAGCTCCCTCCAAAGCCACGCCAAACCAAACCTCGCCAACTTAGCTACATAAATCTCAAGTCCATTTTCCATTAGTGAATCTTGAACATTTGGATTCCGCACGAACGCTGAATGCGAAGTGCTCCTCTGACCTGTGCTTCTGCCTTCGCATAGTCGCCACAGTTTGGTTCGCATCACCCAGTTTTGGCGAATGTGAGGGACGAAGTCACCGTGGAGTCTGTTGCCTGTATCTCTTGTCCTCTCTTCTGTCACGTCACTCTCGCCTACCACAACTCCAAATCGGATAAGAAAAAGGTGCACTGATGCATCTCTTGCTTCACTCAACCCAACTGGCCAGCACAGACCGCCACTCCGTCGAGCGTGGCTCCATTCAGGGATTCAGTCAAGATGAAGAACAGACACTGCATGCTTCGCTTACAACTGGGCATCAGCATATATAATCCGGATATACGACACACATGTCCTTCTGCAGGAAGTATCTCTGTCCAAATCCCTGTCCTTACCTAAACTGACAGCAACTTTATTTTTCCTGTTTATTTGAATCGAGCCCATGCTCACGACAAAATCAACTACTAGGGCAGATGGCTATGTAGAACAGCATCATTTCAACTCGCCTCTAGAGGAGCTTATGGAATTACACATTCTGTCCGCCCGTCCGTCCGTCCATATACGCGACAACATATACGTAACGCATTGACGGAGGTGGACCAAACTATGCGTAGAAATAACATAGCACACGACAAACTCTATTGAAAATAGGCCCAATCTGTCCATGGGTTACCGAGGTATGGGTTACCGGGCTCACTTATTGTTGATTTTAATAGCTATTATGCCTCTAATTAAAAAGCGAAGTATAGTTCACATTCCTTCCATAATATGTTAAAATTTTGTTGGTATTTAATATTGGTTACTGCTTACACAAAATGTTAAATACTTTGGTAGTATAAAATATTAATTACTTCCACCAAATGTTAGTTTGCAGTTTAAATATAGAGAACATTGCTTTTACTATTTAGACACCATATAATTTATATCGCTTCCTTCAAAAGTTAAATATTTTGGTCGTATAAAATATTGATAACTGCTACACCGAATGTTAAATTAAAATTGTACTATAAAGTATATAATACTGCTTCCAATTATTATTCAGACAATCAATACTCTACGGAGTTGATTTTTCGTTTAAATTGTCAAATGTGACACAGTCCTTATGTTGTAAATATTTCCTCAAAGTTGTGCTATCATTCACTGGTGCCAGCTTTATGTTACGGTTTGCCGTTAGTTTTTGCATTTAAATTCTTTGTAGGAAAATATAGACTAAAAGTTGTGCTTTTTAATGCAATGTGCACAACGTATGTACATATTTTATTTCTCTGTATGTATGTTTGTAGAATTTTTGCATGAAGACTTCTTTTGACTTGCACATTATGGTCTATCGCTTTCCGCCTATTTTTTCAAAAGAAATTACGGATGCTGGAGGTATATAGAGGGAGTGTTGGATAATATATGTAGGTACTTAACACGGGGTCGCTTTGACTTGCTTTTACTGAAATCTTTGTTCTCTTTTTGTTCTCGGGAACAATAAGAAAAGTTGAAACGCACGTCTACCTTTCCCTCTAAAACTTGGCTAATTCCGAGTCCTGTATTAATTTTCTGACTGCGAACAGAAACAAACTGCAGAGAACGAATTTAATTCCAGCTCCGCTGAAATGAAGTACAAAAAGCAACATGACGAAACGAAAGTCAGTTCCCGCAACATAACAACCTACAGTGACTTTGCAAATAAGACGGCTCTATTATTTTCGGGTTAAAACTACAGGAAATATTCCCTTTCCTCCTGAAAGGTTAACGTCATTATAACCTCCTTAAGTTTCTACTGTATCTGCAGTTCACTGAGAAAAATACACGAAAGTTATAGCTTCCCTTTTGCAGGTGTAGGTTTAGCATTAATAATCTTGTCCGGGTATTTTTTCACACAATATATTATCCTTGTGCACTATAACCCTATAGTCTCTATGCATAAATGTTTCTCTACATATTCCCTCCAAGTGCATAAACACATTATAGTATTCTGCTAGATACGAACATAATATTAGTGATTGTTGAAGGGACTATGCTCTGCACTTGGAGTTGAACTGACAACAGAGCAGGAGCCACTAGTGATGTCAAATTAAGAATGTGTAGCTTTATAGGAATTGAGATAAGTCGAGTGACTGTTGGCAAAAGACAAGTAAAACTCGTATCACTGCTAAATATTGACTCTTGTTCACACGAGAGAGAGCAAAGGTATGTATGTCATGAAGCGAGGAGATGGAGATGGAAAAAGAATTGAAGCCATGCCACTCTAATCGTATCGCATAATACACACAATGTAACTTTTCAGACAGAAGAGATGAAAAAAGAGGGGAAAAGGGAATCTGGTACTCGCATCAAATCTCGAAATGAAAAAGAAATGAAAAGGAAAGAAAAGTGAGGGCAGAATAGCTTTGAGCCCTATTTTGCATAGAATGGAAAGGGAAAAGGACGAGTGATGCAATATGCCTTCCCTTGCACAACAACAGACGCACCAGCAAAGACCAAAGTCAACCCGACCTGGTCTACCATACATATTCCCATTTCTCCTGCTTCATGCCTTCCATACTTACCTTACGTATCTAACTAAACTCTTTTCCATATGATCACTACGATTCATTCATTTCTCATCTTTCTTTCTAGCGCCGTATAGTGAGTGGATCATGTGAAAGTTTCGGATTGCTCCATGAACCACTCATCTTCTCATTCATTCATATCAAAATGGTTTGCACTTTGTAAGATAGCGCTCTAAATGTATCCCTGCATATCCATCTGTAGTATGCATGGAATGGTCATGAAGTTACATGCACTAATGAAACTGTATTGCGATTACAACATTAATTGCTTTCCAAAAGATTGGCCAGTTTTTATGTGAAATGGGAATTTTGGCAAGGTGAAAGCATGACAAAGAATAAAAATATTGTCAAGATATAGCAATTTTCTCATTTTGATTTTGTGTTGACCTTAGTGGCGATATTTTAATTTAGATGCCAAAGTTATTACATGGTATAATGTAGAGCTTTATCCTCTTTGTGACGTATAACGCATTAGAAGCAGATTACAGGTACATCCATCTCGGGGCGAATGTTGAGGGCTCATGTAGCTACCAAGGACTAATTGTAAGATTATTAGACATTAGTGTGATTATTAGACGTTATGTGTAACCAACAGAGTGTAAAATATATATGATCAGTATTGATCAGGGTTCATTAAATCTCACTTTTACAGACCATACCGGTAAATTTGATGTAATATGCACTCTAATGATAAATATGTAATTCAATCATTTACAACGCATTGTAATGATAACAATACCCAGAAAGGCGGCAAAAGTTTGAAAACTGGACTTTCTTTAAATTAAATCCATTTATGGGGATTAGTTTTCATGCTAAAGAAATATGATTTTAAATTAAAAATTAAAGGATACAATTTAGAAAATATTTTGTAGACATTAATGCTAGTAAGGCAGATTAATTAATCTAATCACTAACTAAATCACTAAATCTTATAGTGCTTGGTATATTCAGGCAATCAGGCAGCTCCGCATGACAATGCCCGAAATAGTCATAGAGCCTGATAAGGTATCAGAAATTTAAAAAATGGTATTTGGTTTGTGGTTTGGTAGCCGATTGTTTGATCTGTTAAAAGTTATCATCCTATATGTATTGGGACGAGACAAAATACACCGCCTCACCGCTTACATCGCTTGGACACTTTCCGGTAACATTCGACACCTCAAGGCGGTGAGCGGTGGGGGTATGTTTATTTCTTCTTAGGTTTGGTTACCCAAAAGTCCCTAGGCGGTGTTAGCGGGGAGGCGATGTATTTTGTCTCGACCCTATGTATTTTATAAGTTCCCTTTTCATATTACTTATTGAAATAATTCACTAACCATCATTTAGTGTAATTTATTAAACTTACAAGCATTCTTTTTACCATGTTTTACCATTTCTTACTATTTACCATCAAAATAGGGCCAGTGCGCAGTGGGATGCTATTTACCTTTAAAAACCACTTACTACTGGTAAGTGGTAAATGGTATTTTGTACACTGCATATGATATTGTCAGTTGTAATTGTAATATACTTATGTATCTTAGTTAAATTAAACTCTCCACGAACATCTACACTATGCTAAACTTTATTGTTGCACACAGTCAATTGAACTAATGTGACTATATTTTCACTACATACAATGATGGACCAAAATAAGTACATTTACGGCATTTTCATTTATGGAATATAAATGAAAATTCCTGTTGTAATAAACAATACCTAAAGCAAAACTTTCTCATGCCTTTTCCAGTACATCAAACTTTCACTTCACTTTCACTTCTGGTGAAAGGGCCACAGAAGGTAGAAAAATATTTTTAACTGACTGAACGCATGCCTACTACACATGGTGAACGTGGTAGTGGACAGCTTTGTATAATGGGCTTCCTAAGCTTACCGTACTTTCATTGTTTTGCTTACTTTACCATTGCGTTAGCTCACATTACCTGTGATGCATATTAATGCCTTGGCATTTTGGACTCAGTCATTGAATTCTTGATATAATATATAGGATTTTAATAATAATAATTTGATTATACAGTATTTCATGAAGTTAAAATACAATGTGGACATGTTCATACTATTTGTTAGCTCGGTACTGCTCTAGGTAAGGTATGGACCATGGCATTATTTAGAACTCAGTTTCGGAGGGGGGGGCAAAGCCAAACCAATTTTATTACAATAGTTTTGAACGCTCCAATTAGTACCGCGTACCGCAAAAAATTTTGCGGTTTTAGCTCAAAAATTGATGAAATATTTCTCAAAATTTTGCGTATTTTTCCAAAAATTTCCTCTTTTTCTCGGATGTCGGGGGGAGGGGCATTTGCCCCGTATACCACCCCCTCAATACGGCCATGGATGGACATTGAAAAGCCATTGCTTGTTGGAATCATATTAGGTGTTGGTGTAATGATGGAAATGGTGGAATGCAAACACTAAACAACTGAAGCATCTAGTATCTAGTCAGGAACTTATTATTGATACCTACCAAAGTTGCCACGTTTATTAAATTTTGCCCTCCAACTAGGAAACTCAGTTTTCCGTATGTAGTGCCCCAAACTCCTGTGTGGGAAGGTTTCCTTATTCAGTACATGTAGCCTAGAATGTAGACCAGTTTGTGGGGCATCTAAACAAATCGTCGTTAAGATACAGATAACCTAAATTATTATATTTTTGTATAGCATGGCGATGAAAAGCTGTAGCGCGGAACAATAATATCTTGGGATACAACAATCCAGGGTGGAGGGAGACTATGGAATATTTTGCCTGGGTTACTCTAAGTACTTAGCTAGGTGTTGATTTGACAGTAAGTCACGTTAGTCGCCATTCAGCATCTGCACATAACATAAACTAACAATAAGAATGGTTCACTCTGCGTACTATGACATGAGATGCTAAAATTGTAGTAGGGACTAGCAGTTGTGAAGTAGAATGCAGGGGTGCCAGTATGGCGTAGGATGTCTTTAAAGTCTTTTTGGCCTCGTTCCATATCCATATTCATTCAGTTCACGCCATGGTGCATTTGCTTTTCCGTCCATCCCTCCACACTCTGCTCCACACACATCCTACCTTCTCTTTTAGCTTTCTCCCTTTTTAGCATTGATAATAATGGAGTATTGAGAATTTGCCGACATCCTTTGTACACTAATGCTGTGTACATAGACTGAGGAGCAGCTCCTGCACGGCACATTCCAAGCACCGAGCAGCGGCACTTGAGCAAAGGCTTTTGATTTTAAGAGTCGGCTCTCTGCCTCACTCTTTGTGATTTCTTCTCTTTCAACGATATTAGTTATGGTGCTGTGAATAGAATAGAGAGGCAGCCCAGGAGAGTATTGTTGGAATGCTCTGATGACTCAGACAGGAAAGATGCACACTTTGTATAAATCACATCTTTATTTATTTTATATAATCATATTCTGAAGTCAGTTCGGGGAAAACCAAGTCAATTCAACGAACTATAGTTTTATGTATTTTATATACAAACATTGGGACTGCACATAATAATAATATATCCTTATGTTAGTCATACAACGTATATATTTAGGATGTTATTGTGGTATGCATGGTTAGCAAATAGTCTATGTTTATGTACATTACGACCTATCATATTGTATCCAACATATAACATGAACAAAGTGAAAGTTTCAAAAAATCGATTGTGTTTGTTATGTTGTGTATGGCCATGGGATTACATGAGATTTCTCACAATCCACCCACAGCAGAGAAGATTTGTCGCTTAACATCCATCATGCAGGTAGTAGTAAGTAAATCACATCACAAACTTTAGTTGAGGTACTATTGTTATGGCATGAACGTAATTAAATTGCAACATTACATTATTCCACTCAATTGACTTGACTGCTCTTCATTATTGGGTTTGATAGCTATTGCTAAATCTTGTCGCACTGTCCTACACTCAATCATCCATTTCATACTCAGAATAATTTCTTAATTACCGTTGTATAACCAAGTTATTAATTGTATGTTGAGGTCCATCAGAGCACAGTACAGGCTATTACACTCACTTGATTTCATATCGCTGTATGCTTGGAAATGTACAAAGAATGTATCTTAATAGAGAAAAGGTCCTGCCACTTTGGGGTTTTCATTTTCTTTGTCCTACCGCACGAAAGAGTTGCACAAACAAGGAAAACTGTGATAGTCAGCATGCTTTTTTTTCAGGGACGTCATTGAGACGTAAGGGAGTGTGAGGGGACAAAGCTCAAGATATAAAACTCTATTTTACACGGAAATTTCTTGAATCTGCACTCGTTTTTTGATGGTGGAGTTGGGAGTGGTGGTCGAGGTGTGTCTCTTCAGCACGCCCACCAGAGTGCTTCCGGGAGTACTCGGACTTGGATTAGTGGATGTGCTGGGGTTCGTGTTGGCCGTTGGATTAGGATTGTTAGTGCCCGGCGAATTTCTCGTACATTTTGACAGATCCGATGTGTCAGGAAGATCTTCATCTCCTGCAATAATGTGGTAAGAAAAAGAGGGAAATCACAACTTTGGCTTTGCAAACGCCGCACGCACAAAAAATCCACGGAAGAAATGAAAGAGGAAAGCTTTTGTGATTGAGAGACGACAAGACAAAAACTCATTAAGCGATTGTGAGGAGATAGTGTTGATTCTAGAGAAGGGAAGCCAAGTTGGGAGTGATCTAGCACATGTATTTATATCTAGGTTAGGATCGGCAGTGGGTGAAAACAACGGACAATATGGAGCATCAACCAGTACAAGAAGATACCTGCTCCGTGGTTCATGTAAAGACGCATCGATGCGGAAGACGCAGATCCTCCACAACTGCCGCCCACAGGAACTGCGGAACAAGAGCCCGGGATGTTGGCGTTGCTGGCGCTAGGGCCGGGCATGGCTCCGTGGATGCAGTCCGGCATGGACATACAAACGGGGACTTGGACCTGGACCCTCTTCAAGGTGCCCCCGGGAGACTGGTTGGAGGAGCTGTGGCACTGCGGGTAATGTTGCTGGTGGTAGTGTTGTGCCTGGTTTCGATTGTAGTTGACGGGACTCATGCCCATCAGCGGAGACGGGGAGCGGGGTGATCTCATGACGGAGCTCGAGTTGCAGTTGTACATTCCTCCTCCGGAGGATGTGGCAGGACTCTGGCCAGGACAAGGCTTGAGGTCCAGATGAGCAATCGCTGCCGCTGGATATTGATTCATTGCTATGCTCTCTTCTCCGTATGACAAATGGCTTGGAAAATTGTCTGGGTTCATTGAAGAGGAGCAGCAGGACGACCACTTGTAATCCTCCTGATAACAAAAGCATTTTTCCTTTTTACACTATCCCCACACCCTTCCCACACAACTCCAACTTTTCAAAGGAATAAGCCCACTTTCCACGCTTCTACTGCTCCATTATCCCAAATACACACCCAGGCCAAAGCTCTTTATTCAGGTTATCTCGACGTCTATCACCGCATCATCACTTTCACCACCGATATTTCCGTTGAG
>JAAAYG020038362.1:0-10900 GCA_009936455.2 Tomocerus minor
TTAATACATATCAGGTATGGTTCAGTGTACATGATTTAATAGTAGATGTGTTATTTGTCAATGCATACACCTTTAATCTGTAAAGTAATCCACCATGTAGGTGACTGTCATCACGTCATGATGACTCACAGGATCACGATCTATGATATCATAAGGAAGGGTTCTAAACCAATTCTTTGAATCAATTACATTCACAGAGTAAAGTTGCAGTTATGCAAAAATTGTTTGTGCTTACTTACCTTTTACAATTTAAGTAGTGTGTTAAAACACAATTGTATTAGGCAGGTGGTAATTATTGTATGGGGAGTTAATGTTTGTAGCTATTAGGTATTACAATTCTTAAAATCATACATTAAATTGTGAATTTTTAAATGGCGAGATTCACTCCATTGATTCTGTTTACTTGTTAAAATTAAACAAAACTTCAAAATAATAGATTTAAGAAGACTCTACACGCGATTGTATATGACGATAAGAACAATAAATTTTTATTTTGCACCTCGGACATTCTCTACCTGTCGCACACTATTTTTCTACAGCTTTGAATCACTTAGCACTGGAACACTTTGGGAAAATTAAATATACAGGATTAAGTGTTGATTCATGTTTCACACAAAATCTTATGCCCAAAATGTCATTCATTGAGTAGGGAAAGCAGAATTATATTAGCATTTCAATTAGCCACGATCTTGTCGCTTTATTACGTAAGACGAAGAGATAACTTGACCTTGCAACTCCCCCGCAAAATAACATCCTTTAAGTGACCTGAATACCTTGCTTACCGAATTGATATTACATCATAGACTGTAATATCATGGTCATGGCCACATCCTTTCCGTATCATAAAGCAAAAATGTTTTTTATTTTATCTCATGCTATATGCAAATGTATTGTATACTAACTTGTGTTAAATTCAATTTGCTAAAATAATATAGGATGGAGTAATCTTTAAATTATGTCGAATTCCATATTTATTATTTTTCCAATTGTAAAACTTTTCTCAGACAAGGAAAACTACATCATAAAAAGCATTACTACACTATACACGAATGCAAAACATATATAGTGTAAAATAATACTCAAGTTAATAAGATTTACTTAATGAATAACACAGTAGGAATCCGAAAACATCACCTATAATACTAATTATAGGATGGCCGAATTAAAATGTGACCTGAAGGGTTGCATGTGCATAGAACATTTTAACGAATTATGGTCAGTTAATACTATTAAACATAATTAGAGAATTAGCTAACAAATAGTTTTGAAGGTTATAATAAAACCTGGAATAATTAATTATGAAATCTTCGCAGTTTTTGTTTTAATAATTTGTAGTCAGGTTTAGGTGTAGAGGGTAGAAAAGCTCAAAATAAAATTATGTCTATAATACGCTCCTGCAACTTTTCGTAACCAGATTTGCACATCAAAGTTTAAGAGACCAGTCGAACAGTATGGGAAGCTTATTATTATTCATTTAGCATTAGCACGTTAAAACTTCCAAATTGGCAAAACCTATAATTTACAAATTTATTGCGTATTTTCTCGAGGAACGTCTGCCGGCTACGCTTTGTTTTTGTATAGGAATTAGCCAAGATTCTCTGCATGTATTTTCTGTTGCCACCTACTTCAAAAGTGACCATTGGTAGATTTCTTTCACGATTGTCTACATTAGTGCATTCATTGTATGACTTGTCAAAATGGACATGACGTTTCAAGGCTTAATTACATTATATGGGAAGGGAAGTTAAGTGGTGTATATAATAGTTGAAAGAAGACACAAACAAAGCGTAGTCTGTACACATGAATATGAATTGTTAGTAGTGCACATGATTTTATTGACATTGGTATTTGGTTGTACTTTCAGCTTTCTTTTCCTGTTGTGCTACGTTTTTACCTTCCTCAAGGAACTGAAATCACTTTGGATTTCCAGCCATCATGAATAGTATTATTATTTTGTAAGAATTCCTTAGTAGCTTCCATTTACTTATATATTATATGTATACTATTATGTTAAAATGAAATTGAACTGAGCTTCTTAATGTACATTTACACAAGTTGGTTTCGACTGTGTGGTAAGACCGGTAAGGACATGATATCGCGTGTAAATATTCTTGTCAATATAATATTGCATTTAAAACAAAAGGCTATTCATTTATGTCACTCTCTGTCCCCATCCACATAAACTCATTGTCATTTGCATTTGTCTCCAACGTTTTTCCTCATGTTCTTGAACATTCAACGCGTCAGCATCCAGTTCTCTCTCATTTATTCACTCACAGCACAGCATGTGGAAATACTTTTCCAACATAAAGTCACTATGATTTTTTTCATACTACTTAACGTAGGCAGGACTTTAAGTTGTCATTTCACAATCCAACTAATCCAAAGACTAGACTTAGAAATAAATGCATTTTAATTAAAAGCAAAATTGTGTCATTGCAAACAAGCACTTTAGTTTTTCAATACACAATACTGCCATGTTAGATTGACCATACAAATCATGGAAAATATTATTTTATACAGGTAAGAGTAATTATTGGGCAGCAGTAGCTTTTTGCACAATGCATTAGGGTAAGATGAGATGATTCATTGATGCAAATATAGCATGGTATCAAATGATTAATATGTATGCAAATGAAACCGTGGGCTTTTGCATTTAATATTAGCTTAACAATCACTCTATTTTAGTGCACTTTAAGTATGCGCATTGTAATATTTATAGCGGAAACTCGGAGGGTAGGGTGGGTGCATTTCAATTCAAAGACGATAAAAATTGTCAATGAGCAATAGTGCATTTGCGACGAATTGCATTATTGGAGGACAGAGAATAGACTACATGAATACTGGTTTGATATATAAATCCAAACATATATAAAATAGGGCAGTGCTATATAGCGTGCAAATATAGTGTGAATAAATAATTAGCTAAACTGCGGCACAAGACATGCTATGTGCTGAGTTCTAAACAAAATTTATTCATGTATACACATACAAGCCTTTTCATAATGTTTTTAAGTACAGGGAACGTATTAATCCCAATGTGTACTTAATTAAAAGCTGTATCATATAGGCTGTAGTATGTTTATGTAGCCATAATCAGACATAATAATCTGAAGCTAGCAAAGCATTTTATTCATCTACAATTTGAAGTGCTATAAACTAGGCACAAACTTATTAAGAAAAGAAATTGGACAAAACTATCTGTCTGCAGATTATGCTGTGTGCTTCATATTAATCGTTCTCTTTTAAGTTCTTATGATTTCTTGGTGCAACTTTATATTTATATACAGAGCGATAATTACTATTGCTAATTACAGTGTATAATGATAAGAGAGGTATATAGGAAAATAGATAATAAGTATCTATGATGGTATCATGGTTAATGTATAATTAATATATCTGCGCGTAGCCTTGCCTGTCTTTACTATTTCCTAAGAACCTATTGCTTTGCATCATTATTTATTAGTAAACTGTGCTAAGCTGGAATGACTATTATGTAGTGGCTATTGAGCTAAAGCAGGGAAAAAGTAACAGTCCGCCAAAAGTGTTATTAGTAATTTGGCATATGAAAAAGCTGTAGGTTTGTAGCTAGGAAAACTTCATAGTTATGAGACTAGAAATATATATATAGACAGAGAGCGAGGTTTATATGGGGTAAAAACCTGACCATGTAAAGTAAAGCGAACTAAAGATACATAATAATTCAGAATGTTACATAGATAGAGCAGGGCAAGCAAAGTGAAGCTTAGGGTAGAAAAGTGGGGAGCAATACATAATACATCATAGTAATGATAGGTAGGTAGCCTCCTAATAACAGTGAGTACAGAGCAGAACACAAGTTAGTGTTTAGAATAAGAGTTTATGCTTTGCACGCTTTAGCATCGTATGGAAACACAAAACAGAAAATATGTCTATGTAGATGTTGTGCTCATGAAGTGCAGTGTCTTTCTGTATTTTGTGTGCAGGCAGGCAGCAGTCTAACTAAAGTTACCTACTATGGCTCTTTCCATGCTTTGACTAACATAACAACTAAAGCAGGCAATAAGGGAAGGGAAGCATTTAATTTCATATATAGTTTGCTTATATTAGAGACATAAGAGTCAGAGTGCGAGGAAAGGCAGCTTGCGAGAACAGAGCACGAGAAAAACATCACAGTGGGAATCTGAAGGGTGAGCTGTGTAAAGCTACCAAAGCAAGACTCCCTCAACTCAACCATTTCAATCCTAGCTAAAGAATATCGAAAAATTGTTTAAAGCAACCTTCCCATCTTCTTTTACCTATTTCCACACAACTACATAACACTCACAAAATAGAAAACACAAGTGGAACGAATTAAACTTGGAATAAAAAATCTCTCACAATAAATTCTCTTGTTTAAATTGACACAAGAGGAGAAGAATATCTAAAAGCAGACGTATATAGACAGAGAACATCAGTAGTTAATGTCAACAAGTGTAGTCTACAGTCTGCAAGTGTGTTTTGTGTTGTTCAGACTTGATTTTCTATTCTTTCGTCTACAGATGTTTGGATATTATTAGTCAGCCATCAATTTACATATCAAATTTTTAAAAAATACATTTTTCAACTATAAAACCACTCAACAAGTGACAAAGTCAAGTCCCAACAAGGAAAAACCAATCTGATGCTTTTTCAACGACTATGTGCATACAAAGACAGAATACCTCCTTCTGTCACACTCATCATGTCTTCTTCTCCCACTCCTCCTATACGACAACACAAACAAATAGTAAAGTAAGCTAACCATGCTAAGAACTCAACTAAACCCAATCTAAGCAAAACAGAGCTTAATTTTCTGTTCAACTGAATCCAAGTTATATCCGCCACTTGCTATTCCTACTAACACTTTCGGTCCATCCTCTTATCATTTTCTGCAATTGTCAATTTGACATCCTCCGTTCCATCCTTTCGTTCTGCACTCCTACTAAATAATCGCACTGGACTGCACAGTAAGCATTTTTTTAAACACATTATTATAATACACTAAATTTAACCATTACATGTTACAGAGATTGTGTGACATTCATTTCCCATTATCGCAAACAATGGCCTGGATTTGCATAGTGTATACCAACTTGTAGAATATTGAGCAAGTAAATATATTTTAGTCTGAAATTATTTCAAATAATATTTTCTGGTTCATGACGATTTTTAATCTATCTAATTTCTTACACTGAAAACAATGCAATATTATTGAACATAGATAGATACACCGCTAAATTGTCTAAAGCTATTGCTAAAATTAAGTGTAAGTAGGCTAGGATTTTATTTCTGATTTATGCAACTACAAGAAAGTTGCATTTGCAATTGTAATTAAAAATGCACTTTTGAGTTAGCATGTTGTTTTTGCTCATGCATTCCATTAGTGATAGTTTTTCTCATGTTTCTAGTGTAAAAGTCAAAGGCAATGCCCCATTTATATCAAGTGCTAGATGAATTTAGTTAATTTTCTTGTAATTTATGCCGTGAACTGAAAGGATAATGATTCTGTGCTTGTTTACTACACGAAATTCACTGTTTCTCTTCGCCTAAGAAAATAATGAATAAAAATAGAGAGAAGGCTGAAGAGCACGGTGCATTTGTCACGTTTGTTTGTATTTATGTACTCATTGGTTCGGTGTCATTATTCGCTATGTACTACTGTGTAGGTTTCACTTTTAGCGTTCAGAGTGATTTTATTCATTCAACCTCAATGAGAGCATTTAAATGAACTACATATATACACTCTACTATACTATTTACGTTGAAGTTGTTGTAGCTTCTACTATAGTTTTTTGTTTGGGATATTGATCCTTTGATTGACATCAGGCAGTGGTAATAAAATGCGAGGATTTTTATGCTGTGTGTATCTACTAGTACTCAAAGCTGAATCTCTTGTACCTAAATAGCTCTATGCAATTCTGTACGAGCTCCTTTTTATAATGTCTACTCTTTTTACAAGACACACAAGGAAAGCAGGTTTTACTCACACATACAATTATGCATTTTGTCTGTATGTAAATTTTCGTGTCGATAACAGTGAGTTCTATACATTGCTGTATAAATAAGATCTAGTATATAGTGACCAGCTGGATAGAGCTAACGCAAAAATAAGCTAATGACTAATGATTGCTATTGGTTTGGCACCGACATATTAAACTGATTATTTGACTACTACGATATTATATGTTTTCAACTCCAACCACTCTTCTTGTGTGTGTCTATTCGCTAACTTCATATCTCTAGAGCTGTTGGTTTACAATTTAGTGTGTGTGTGCACAATTATGTCTTTCTGTGTGTAGACAGTCACTATAGGTAAAAATGAATCTGTTCAACTTACTTATTGCAATCGTTTTGTATAGAGTTCTAATGAAAGACAGCCTAGTATTATCTGTAGAGGAGAGGGATAAACAATTTCAATAAATTCGTTTTGGTTTACTCAATTACATAGCTATAGGTCCTTAGAGTTAGCCAAGCAAATATTCGATAACAAGGTAATAGCAGTTTCATAGTCTAAGTAAATCCAATTATGCCTCTATCCAGAGAAATTATATTTTATAGACACTAGTCAATGTGTTGGCATTGAGTGAACGAATGAGTATACGTAGTAGTAGTTTATACTAGCTATCAAACCAGAGATGACATCATTATTTATTTTTTTTTGCAGAGTGCCTACATAAGAGCTGAGGAATTAGTCATTCTCTTTTTTTGCTATCCTGTATACTACGTAGTTCTATTGATAACGTTAACCACAAGAAAACAGTAAAAATGTTATTGAATAATTTGTATAATTAGAAAAATTGCTTTTCGAATTATATATAGTATAAGTGATACAGTAATAAGTAGAGTAATAGCTCTGTTTTGATTTATTTATTTTCACTTATTAATGCACGATGCAATCAGAATGTTATGCCATTGAAAGAAAGATACAAGAATAACAATAGCCCTACTAATCTCAGTTTACTTAATCCAATTTAAATAGATTGATAGTAATTTCTAGCTTTTTTTTAGAGCTATTGCTTATCTAACGAAAGTTTTCAATCTAGTTATCGCTAATTTACGACTTTATTCTACTTGACTCACCTTAGCCTTACGTAAATGTTTAGTAGCCAGTTATCTATTGTACGTACACCTACATCATGTTTAAAGGTGGGTGTATTTATGTGGATGTGATTATGTGATAGCGTTTAAAGTTCATGCACACACTTCATTTGATATCAATCCAATTATGTCTACTCCTGTGCTCTGTATGCCAACACTACGCAATAATCCTACGAATGCAGATGAATTCCGATAAATAGAAACAGAGTTGCAGAAAGCAACTTTTTCATGAATGTTATCGCACCTTATCAGATTATACAAATGTTAATAATTCCATTATTATTATTATTATTGGTATTCTATGGAGCTGAAGGTGTATTCTATGACCTGTTACTGTTACAACTTCTACAAAACAAATTCTTTGACATTTAATTACCTTTCCTTCAGTTCGTGAGAGTTCCAAAGTATACCATGTTTAATCTAACTCACTAAACACGTGTGCAGACATATTTTTTTTACTATTGCGAATAGCTAATATTATTGCTTCTTGTTCTATGAGAAAGTAAACATTGTGTAATTTTCCTGAAGTATTTTTTATAGGTTTAGTGTAAAGCCACGTATCTGTAGTACAAGTACAACCTGTTGACTCTTGAAGTTTCTACTTCTGTAACGATATTTTCCTAACAAAAATATTTTCGCTAATATGTTTACACAGCTTTTGAGATAACAGCTAAGAAATGCTAACCCTCTATGAACATTTAACTACATTATATAATATAAATAGTATAATTAAAACGAGAAGTGAGGTAAGAAGAGGTAATAAACCTAAAGTAATCAAAAGTAATTAATTTGTGACAGCAATAAATATAGAGTATATGTAATATTTGTTTTAGAAGAGTAATTAATTACCTTGTTATAAACATTAGTCATTAAATCATAGCTATAAAGCGCACAATTAGCTTCTTCTATTGTGCCGCACTTAAAAATACTTGTATAATATGTATAGCTCTAATGGCTAAAACTAACAGGCTGAGACTGAATAGATAATGTGAGAGCTGACAGTTTTTTATGAATTGTGTATTTTTGGTACACAATTCCAACTACTGCTAATACGATTACCTCGAAGTAGGTACATGACTAATATTATGACATGTAAACAGCCAAATACGACTTTCCATCCTAAAAATACGATGTTATACTTGTAATTCCAAAAATACCTAAGCATTCAATGTTACAATTTTTTTTTGTTGCAGCTCTCAGAACAAAGAAGACACCAGAGGAACGTATCCAAACCATAGAAGTTGAGTTAGTGTGTCTGTGCTTGTCTTGTTTGACTGTGAGTGACCCCTTAATGACTCTTCTAGGGAAACAAGGAGGAAATTAGTCGTCATTTTCATTAGTGACCAGAGGAAACATAACAGCAATAATAGTTATTAAACTAACTAACAATTGGCTATATATGAATGCACAGTTACACATTTGCACACATTGGTATCTCTCTGCTTTCATCAACTGTTTAACAGTGTATTCATAATGTGTTGCTAAAGTGGAAATCACATTAGTGAGGATAAAAATTAGCTTGCTCAGTGAACAAAATTAAATGACAACGACACATAATGATGTGACCTAATTGATGTGGTTTTTGATCTGCGTCACACAAAAATTACTAATGTACAAGTGAACTGTTAATAATTACTGCTCATTTTCATTTTCGTTTATATCTGCCTGATTCTAATGAAAGAAACGTTTATTTATAGTTAGTGATGTGATTTTCTGTTGACGTAGGTTTGTTGGTTTAAACCAGAAAAATATTTGCTATAAATTATCAATTTTCTACAGTGCGTGTAATGTTCGTTCTGATTGCCGAAAATGGTTGACAGTTGATTGTTAACTTTTGTACTGGGAGCAAGTCGGTGGGGATGTGCACAAAATATTTTCACACTGCTATTGAAGAAAACTGATGAAGAAAATCAAATAGAAACTCAAGTAAGTGCCTTTGATTCGTATACGAAGAGAAAAGACAAAGGCTGATAGAATAGCCTGAGCATTTAATTAAAGTGTACAATGGGGAACAATTTGAGTAATTACCGGAGACATTCAGCAGCCGGAATGAATGGGGACGACCCCGCAACAATGAAATTCAAAGCAAATATCCGTCCTCAAACGAATGTGGGACTCATAGGCGTTGGCGATGAGTACAACATTCGGCAAAGTGAAATCAACCCGGGTTTGCTCGGAGTGGGTTCTGGGCCTGCGGGTGGTGTAGTTGGTGGTGGAAATCACTGTGAGCCGCATAATTTCATCAGAAATCGCAAAGAGCTGGTCAGCATGAGATCCTCCAAGTATTCTCCCAAAACTGTGGCTCCTATGCCCAATGTTGACGAATTGGAGAAAAGATTCACCAAAGTTTTGGTAAGTTAAAAAATCTCTTTTATTCTTAAATACTTTCCAATTTCCGCCCAGTTAAATTACTAATAGTTAAAATTACTTTGAAATCCAAATGCAAAACCAAAAGAAATCTAATCATTTCGCTATCTCTCTCTTTCTCTCTCTTCTGGTCTGTGAAACTGAAAGAGTCTCACGTATATCTACTTATTTGCTTCCTAAGTAAAACCGAAATTATATATGTAACATATACTTATCTTTTCATTACGTATAGTTTCTGTTAGTTCAGAACTATACAGAGTAGTGTAGTTGACAGACATACTGATAAGACATGCATAAAAAGTGCAAAACAGAGAACAAGCACACAGAGAGATGCTCTAGTATAATACAAGAGTACAACAAACTCTTTTCTGAACTCAACTACTGCAATCTGCATTCTGCATGGTTTTTGTACACATTCGACAAGATTGCAGCTATTTCTGGATGTTTTTTTCCTCTCTCACATCATGGGAGGCACACTGTTCTCTTCTAAAACCATAACCAGAACTAGACAATGTCTATTTGCTAAGTGAAGTCTATCTGAGGGAATTTTATTGTACAATTACGATTGTAACAAAGTATTGTTATGTCTGTTAGATCTAACTCAATGCTTGTCAACTACCTCCCATTATCCTTTAAAATCTACTGTGTACCTATATATCTAGCCAAATCATCGTCATCTTCCTCACTCATTCAATTCCTATATACTTTGCTTATAGCCTTTGATTGAAACCAGAAAATTGATGTGGTCTATCCCTATTTCGACAAACTAAACTAGAACACTGAGGATAGGATTTTTACTATTTTTTACGTCTTGGATGAAAGACACCTTCCTACATTGCATATATAGAGCTACATCTCTATATTATATGCAATGTAGAGTAGCATAACATGAAAAATCCCATTTAGATTTCTATTAAGTGAGTGAGCACTATTTTCTATACATTCTATCAAAATCACATTGTCACCAAATAATAGTTATCATACTAGATTATCTACAGATAGGGTTAACATTCCAACTACACATCTAACTAACTGTGATAGTTGTTAACAAAATGTTTCTTTTACAATTCTACACAATCACTATTATGTGGATTGCATAGTAGGAGAGAGAAACCTTGCAACTTTTCATCTACCTACTGTAAAAGCATTGAATACGGTAACACATGAAACGCATTATGTCAGACTAATCCAATTTGCTCTAAATTATCAGCTTAGTGTTTTTACTAGACTGTACTATATAAAAGTTTTTGCGAATTAATGGCTATATCTAATATCTGCCTGCTGTGCAAATTATCTTAACGTAAATATAGAAAAAATAAATATAGAAAAAAAACTGTTTTTACAGACTATGCTTAGTTTATTGTGGTTAAAATAATGCCTAAAGCTACTATGCACATATACTTATTGTTAATTTTCATTGTAGAAGTGTTACAAG
>JAAAYG020038373.1:6600-28241 GCA_009936455.2 Tomocerus minor
TCTATTCATTATTCCTTATATCCATTTAAAAATCAACTTTCTTATATTATGTGACATTTACTGGCATAAAGACAAAGTAAACCAAATATCTTTTAATAAAGTTGTAGGGCAGGTAAACAATGGAAAAATAAATAGGATTAAGATAATATTTTGTATAACCAATTCGCATTCATATAAATTTTCATTTATTAATCCTCATTAACTTGGCTTTGAAAATGATTTGCGATATATTGCTGTTATTTAAATATTAAAATGTCATTTCGGAATATGTAGTTTCCGAGTGTCAAAATGTAATAAATAGAAAATAGCATGAGAAAAATTTCCTGTTGTCAGCTAAGAAATGTAAACGCTAGAGTATTGCCTTGTTTAATAGTTTGAATATCAAAGTCTATTTTCGCGTGTCCATCATTTGCATTTTAACTTTTGTAAAAGTTCGTTGATCTGTTAAAAGTTGTATGTATATGAGGATTAGTTATCTGTCTGTGGTGGAGCAGTGGAGCTAGAGTAAGATTTAACGAAGTGCATAATAGTACAATGGGTAAAATAAATGTGTGCAATATGTAAATTGGGCAAGATAAATTGTGAGAATTAATATAAATGGATTATTGACGGGACGGGTGCGTATGTTTACAAGTACATTAGTCATTTGACTGTGAATTAATGTGTTGTAGAAGTTGTGCGTTATACTGACTTACTTTTCCAATTCAGTTCACTGACAATCAGTTCAGTTGAGCCGTAAGTGAATTAGCATATGTTATGGAGTGAGCTCAGCTTGGGATCAAATAGCAAATACGCATTCATTCATCCCATTGAGATAGTCATAGGAGGAGGCAGACACATCAGCAGGCACATAGGATAATGCGAATGTTTTACACAATGCGTTGGACTAGCTGAACCTGGAGTCAAGTGTGTATATAGCGAGTTAATAGTTGGTTATAATAATGATAATAATGCTGTGTGGTAAAATGGTTGTAGTATTGGTAGTGAAGTGCGTGGAGTTGAGATTTAGTTGAGATGTGATCTATGAAACGGAATTCAATGTATCTTACTCACGTAAGGACGGGAGGCAGGGAAGTCAAAGGAGCTGATCCTCTGCAAGCATCCTCATACATAGAGATATAAAAAAAATATGCAATAAGTGAGTTAGCTGAGCTGTCTGGCTGGGTAGGCCGATGATGTTGGATGGAAGTGACTGTGTGTGTGTGTGTGTGTAGTAGGGAGTGAGTGAGTGACTTAAGTAACTCTGCTCTGGTCTCAAATCGAGAAAGACGGAAACAGTAGTTAATCATGATAAAGTGAAACTGATAAAGTTTCAGGCGAGATATTCAAACACGCCTGGCTGGCACAGATTTATCCTTTGATTAAAGCTTAGCCTCCCTGCCTATTACACGTGCGATTTATGCCGGGTTAAACCCTTTAAGCTGTCAAATCTCTTCCCAAGCAACAATCTGTGGGTGTGACAATCACGTACTACAATTTTGCACTGTTAAATCCATGTTCGCCTTCTTGTCCCTTCTCAGAATCTCTCAGCTGCACTCCATTGCATTGTACTCCATTCTCCGATGACAAACAATCCCTTGACTTTTGACTTGGCCTACCTTGTCTTCTTCTCCCTTCACTCTGCATCATCTTCTTTTTGCATTCTTCAACGTAGTCGATAGGTACAGTACTGTATAATGCATGTCACTCGGCAAAAGTTGAGTGTGCGAAAGAAATTGCATCTATAGGGGAGTTTAGTAGGAGCTACTTTTAAGTCATAACATTATGCATCTCCGTCCACGCTTCACTTCCTTCTCTTCTTCTGTTGACTTTGCTCATCCTCCTCCTAGTCATTTAGCATTCAGAGGAGAAGAGCCAGTCGACGAGACTAATGACAAGCTACAAGGATAAACACTATCATTGTCTCCCCGTCTTTCGCTTGCTTTCAAGACCAGTCTGCAAATCATCAGAGCCTTAATCAATGTCACTCTTTTCTTTACATAATAGGATTATCTTTTTAAATCCTCATTATCTCTGCGGATCCAACTCCACCACCTCTTTGTGCTCACTTAATCCTCTTACGCACCGCTATATTAATAATCTCACGAATTCACTCTTAAAATCCCTATACTTACTAAATGGACATGTGTTTATCTTCTTCCCTTTACTACTCATGTAGCAATTATTGGGATACCTAATCTAATCACAGTTAAAATTTGTAAGTATTTATGCAGACAGAGAAATGAACTCTGTTCGCCATGTGCATAATAATGAATGTTTTCTGTAAACAATCTTCTGTAAGGTAAATAATGATTCTTTGAAGGAAATCTTAGAAACTTTCTGCAAAATTGTTAAGAAGTGTATGTTTGAACAGCCGAATATTGTCGGGTATTGTTAAATCAAATGCTCAGTGCTAGTTAAAATCTAATTTAATGCTTTGAAAAGCATTTTTCTCAAAATTATGTTTCCTTCGTTGCTCTTTAAATTATTTTTATAGCCTGGCATTACTATTTTTCACACTGTCTGTTAGCAATAATAAGGAGTATCCGTAACTACTTATTACTAAGTAACTACTACTGCATGCCGAAAAGGAATTAGTGAACAGATCTGCATATTTAGTACATAGGCTTGGCATAACTACCTTCGCAGTAATTATGAGAGACTATGTAGTAGTTATGATGCGTGCACTTTTCTATTTACACAGCCCATGTAGTTATTGAGTGAGGAAACATGAAATTAAAAAGTATCCAGTATCTGCATATATTTATTAAATGTTTGCTTACATTTTTATTATGTGTGTAGTTGGTTGGAGAGTATGTTGGCCATCCGTGTGTTATTGCTTAAATATTTTGCTTTGCTTGTCAGCAGTCAGAGCTCTCATGTGCATTTCGAGTTATTTGCAGTGCCAAAATTTTCCGGAGTAAATAAACATAAATAGAAAGAAATAGAGCGGAGAGGAGACATTGAGGTTACAGACTATAACTCAAATTATATAATTTAGACCCAAGTGCATCCGTAGAATTTGTAAGAAGGAGAGAGAGAGCGAGAGGGAGGAAATAGTGCTACGTCTAGATTCTTGTATCACATAAACCTATTTACACACATGCATCGTAGCCAAAACTTTGCCCGAGAGAGTCGATTGTAAAGTTAACTGCATTGTAAAGCTGACAAGAAAGAAATAATATTTTGACACCATTATAGGCTTGTCATCCCCCTCGGAGGAAAAAACATCCGAGCCAAACCAGTTTCTGCCCAACATATTTCATTTGTGACTACACAGCCAGTCTTACAGGGCATTAAAATAATATAATGTCATATAGCCGACTTAAAGACATCCGACAATGATGTAATATCATTCTGTGCACTGCAGGCTAATGCAATATGCGATGCAATTTACTCGGCCAAACCAGAAATTTCTCAATTGTAAAATATTTTGGCAAATGCAATAGGAAGAAGATACATAACGTTATAAATATTGCTGGGAGAATATTTACTTCACAGTATGAAAAATGCATTATACATTACATCGGGTCATCCGATATTCTTTTCTTACAAGGTTTTCTACAATCTGTGCACTGTACAACGACATCCCTCCAAATATTATCAGTACATATAGCATCTTCCATTAGCATTAGATTTTATGTAGAATCTGACAACACTATGCAAGTGACACATATAATGCCAAAGTCCCTCATATCTCATTTTTTCCTATTTGCCCTGTGTATTCCAGTATAGCCATTACTTTACATCCTTTTGTCAAAAACCCATAAACAACTTAAGTAGTATAAGCTTCCCGTTCTGTACGCCTTGTCATCATTACATTATAGTACGTTTTATCCCCTTTTTAATGCAATGTAGAATTTTGGGAAGGAAAAATTGGGGAAATTACAAAATAATTTATAGGATTTCTTACACACGTACACACATAAATGTATTCTACATAGACTCTTCTACAGATAACTGCTCTTTATTCTTTCAGCAGCGAATTGCACAGATTTATTCCTCGCCTTCAACCCGTTCAGTTGAATTGAAGCAGAAATCAGAGTTTTCGGAGAGCAGAAAAAACCCTTTAGCTTTCTGTATTTATTTGTTGAGTGTAGCAACTTGACCTGAGCGATGATAAACTCTCAGAGTTAGTTAACCAACTTTCTTGTAATTGATGCTAATTTATACACTTATGAATTGCCAAGTGGTGTAGAATGAAAAACATTATAAATTACCTTTCCACACAAAATTCGGGCCATTTACGTATGAAATTCTAAGTTTCATGTATACATTTCATGTGAGAGTTTGGTCACTAGTTGCTTATATATTGTAAATTACGGACTGTATAGAATTATCAACGTATGGCAACGAAAACAAAGTAAGTATTATACTAGAATGAACTAAATCTATACGTAACTGAATAGTGTATATAGCATTATCACATTCAACACTCTGGTACAATAATTTTCCTGTGGTAGCCAAATGCAACAAGCTGAAACAATAATTTGGTGGAATAAAAATAAAAAGTATTTTTAGACCTAATCTCGCTGGCTACTATTTCTATGCTGTATGTAAAGGATATAAAGAGAGACGGCCTAAAGAAGGGAATCTGAGGGAAAAAGTAATGAAAAGTATTTTTATTGTGAAGAGATGAATCAGGCAGTAATTCATTATTTAGGATCTGTTGCAAACTGCAACATCGGAACATGGCCATCTGCTTATTGTCTGATTTGAAGTTAGCCGATGCGTTTGGCTTTCTTGCACAACTGCTATTATATAGAACTGCGCTAGTAGTCGACACTCCGTCGATGATCTCTCCGTTTACATTTGGCAGTTTGCACTTGCAATGTATTTATCGTTGGTGTTACACATACATAGATTTAGGAGTAGCAGAGAGAGAGAGAGAGAGGTTCGGCTTGGGTAATGTGGCTGAGAGCTGATTGTCGGTTTTCTATGTGGTCTCGTCTGGTTTCTGACTTGTGTGTGGCTGAATTTTTGGTATGCACTTACATTACGGTCGGATGTTGTGGCTCTGGTTTATTGGCATCTACTCGTCTACTCTTTCTAGGCAGACATAATATCATGAGATAGCGATAGGTACATCTTCGTTTCTCTCTTCCACAGAATTCAAGTCGGTTAACTAGTAAAATTATTAATGTAAGGCAGGATATTTTCCTCTTTGGTCTCTTCAATTGCTAATGATTACCTTTAATCTTGATTTTGAAAAGTTAATGGCAGTGTCTCTTGTCTGTTGTCTTGTTCATGGAGCAATTAACGGCTGCGCTGAGTCAGCATGAGTCTCAAATGTCAAGTTATTAAATCTATACGCATCCCTTTGCATTATATTTGTTTACATTGATGAATCCCGCAAGAATTGCTATGTAGGAGTAGATAAAAGCCGCCGACACCGCAAACCTTTCAATTGTAGCCACAGGAAAAGGAGTCTCTTTTGTTTTCTCTTGGTCTGTTCCAAGAAAATTTTGTTGGTCACGTGAGTTGGAGCTAAGGACAGGTCGCTAATAGGTGAAGTAGGGCTCAGAACAAGTAAACTATCAAGTATCTCGTGGATGCCATCAGCATGGCTCTCACGTTGTGCTCCTTGGCATTTTGTTATGATTTTATTAAAATTTAGCAGAAAAGTTGCCTTTGGCATACTATTCATGATTCATAATATAATTACCATCAGCTCCTTATTATTGTGCAACTTGTTCTTGTTTGGCTTTCCTTGCCGTGCCCTGTCCGCTAAACTTCTACGGCTTGGCCAACTTGTCCTCTCTTCCGTCGGCTCTCATTATTCTCTAACTTCCATGAAATTGGTGAAACCAGATCCAGACAGGAACTTTGTCTCGTGAAAAACAACGAAAGAGAGCCAGTAAGTTGTGAGGCAGAGCGGCATCCACTTCCTTTTGCTAACACGAACACAAAACCCTTTTGCTCATCTCCCGATCCACAAAATCATCATATCAGCCTCTATATCCTAATCCACTATCTATTCCCTTTCTTTATTCCCTCTACTCACTACTACTACTCCCATTCACTCGCTAAAATCAGTTGCGTCACTTCTTTTTCATTCGAAAACTATTTTTCTTTGAAGCAAAAACTCTTGTGTCTTGATCCTCCGAGGCATATCTTTCCTTCCTCATTTATTTTTATACTAATTTATGAGTTTATCGACACTTACTTCCACATTTCCCGTCCTTCCACAAAAAAAAATTACTATATACTGTTACATATACATATATATATATTCATTTAATCATTTTCTAATAGCATAGTACAGGAAACTATGTTGTATAAAGTTTATGAAGTCGGCTCATGAACATTCGACTCCATCACCGCGCACATTTTCTAAACTGACATGAACTCTGCCTTATAAATTATGCTAATATACTTGCATGATCCAAGCTATACGTTTGTTGTTTTGCTATGTTTCTCTGTGGTTATCTCTACGTGCACATGAGAGAGTTACAGTTGTAAAGTGAAAATTACCCTGACACGACAGTAACCGACAGTTTAAGTACATCTTCATGTATACATCCAGCAGAAACCTATAAAGACGTTTAATGACTATTGAAGGGAGAATCTTAAAATATTCAAAAAAATCCATCCCATTGACATTTGATTCTGATAATATGCTCAAGTAAATTAACATCTACTACAATAACTTCTTGTACTATGAGAGCATTACGCTAGTAAAAGTGCTAAACTTTCTGTCCCTGTCAAATGTATTGTGGATTAGAGCAGGTCATGATGCTTGCTGATAAAGGAAATATTTAATTATGCAAACATTTTGCATAATTATAAATAAATTTTCCATTAGCTAATTAGGTTATCAATTAGGAAGAATAGAAAACTTCAATTAAATGCTTTCTACATTTAAACGTATCTAATTTTATGTGATTAGCATGCACTTAGCTTTACATTTTTCTAAATATACAGCTCAAAGATGCCACTTTCACTATTTAAATACTTTCTTACACAAGATAAAAGATTTCAGCCGCTATCATGCTCTGATACGATTGTATTTGGTTGTTTATTCTAATTTTGCATTTTAACACTAAGTAAACTAGCGTGTCATGGCAAGTGAAAACAAGTTTATCGATTAGACAGTGTAAGTTAAAGAGAATAATATTGTGTCTCCTTAACCACTTGCCCTATAGCGTCAAGTGGATTCATAGCTATGCATATCTAATCCCATTATCATTGAGCAAAACAACTTAAACTTGCTTGATAGCTTTGTTTTATTTCTTTGAATTTCTATTTCCTACGGGTGAAATCCAAGGGAAGAGATTGAAATTGCCAAAATTGGATGGAAATAGCAATTTTTGCATAGTTGTGGCATGTTTTTCTATCTCTATAAAAGCGTGCGTCATAAAAAGGTGATCCCCTATGTCGTAGATTTTGTAAGTGCTAAAAGAATGGGATTCCAATGTAATAATTAGGGATTTAGAGGGAATTGGAAGAAGATTGACATTTATGTGGTTTGTTGAATTAGAATGCAAGGATTGCTCTTGAATTCATTCATAGGACTCTCCCTCCTGCATGGAAATATAAGGCTTGGCAAATCGGAATTCAAAATCTGCTTTTTCTATCAGAGTCCTAATTGAATGGCAAGAAAATTAATTAGAGGGATGTGAGCTCGGCTTGGCATAGAGTCAGGATGGAAAGGATAACATTGTTTGCACATAATAATTGACACCAATGCCTCACACAGTGAAGCATTTCACACGTTCCCTCTATTCATCCATTCGACTGTTTTACTAATGCTGATCTTTGTAGGCAGAACACAAGAGACGTAATTCTTTCCAGTTCGACTCCAGTATATTAAAGGATGGGTGACCAGTGCATCGAGTCTAGTTGACTAAAATCCAGTCAGATAAATTGTTTTGCTCTTAAAAGATAGATAGTGAATGGAGCTGAAGAGAAATTGCTTAAAGTTTGCTTCACAACGGGAATGCACATTACCATGTATGTATTCTTTAGATACATCAGCCATGTGGAATTAATGCAATCACCATTTATGTGGAAATCTATAGGAGCAAATCCAAACATTCGTGGAATCATTCGCCATGCCGTACAGTCAAGTAGTTGCAATTGGAATAAAACCCTTTATAAAACCTACAGTAAAATGTTTACTTAGATTAAAAGCGTGTTTTCCTATCAAAGATTCAGAGTTAATCCGTCTTTCGGACTTTTGCACTTTTCCATTCCTAATATGGATGCTAAATAAACGCCAGGGGTGGAATAATAATTGCATAAAAAATAAACTGCTCTGACTGGACCACATTTAGCCGTCTTGACGTAGCTGAAAAGGGGAAATAAAAAAGTCTGTGCATAAATTACCAAGTAATGAATCTCAATTTCATTTTTTATTCAGAAATAGCTACACTTTCAGATTTCAAGAACTATACAGCTAGGTCTAACTAAAATTCAAGGAATTCCATAGGTAACCATCACGGAACATTTAGAATGAATGACGATGGTTTAGAAATATATCGCCCTCGAGTATAATGAGCATAGATATATACATGAGCAACTGTTTTAACAGATGCGTTTTGATTTAAGCATAAACGACGTGGGCATTTCTTGTTGATTGAAATGTAAATGCCCTTTCTGTGAATGGGAATAGATATATACAGTAATTATTTCCACAAATAGGTTAGCAATGCTTTGCAAATATTTCCATGAAGTGTCTCCCTTGACAGTTGGGTAAGCAAACATGAATCATCATTTTGTGAGAATGATGGAGGAATGCTCCACTTAGTAGAATACATCATCTGGAAAATCTCAATACAATTGACATTACTTCAGGTTCATTCTTCTCCCCTCCTCTCCATTCATTTCTTCATATCCGCCATTCATTTTTGGTAGCAATATTCCAGTACCATAAATGAATCATGTGATTCTTAAAAACTTGACCAATTTATTAAAACATTTTTAAGCTTATATGATTAAGCATACTGTCTGTATTTACCTACTTGCTAATAAAATAATATTTTATAATCGCATGTAGGTCACTAATTAACCATACTAAAAGAATACTCAAAAAATCTCACAGTTTATAAAACTTGTAAAAATCCACAACATATTATTGAATTTTTGAAATATTGGAACCTTTTTCCTCCCGCATTGTTTGGTGACTTCATGAAAGTTCTCTCGTCAACAAAATAGTTAAAGTAAACGTGTATAAGTGTTATAGAATTAGAATTAAGGGCAATAAAGTATGAAAGAAGAGGGACAGGTGGTCAGCTGTTAGAATTTGTGGTAGAGTAGGCAGCCACTAAATTGCGTAGAGAAGCGGAGAAAAGAGACGGCTCCTTTGCTGTCAGAATGCAAGGAAATCAAAAAACTGCATCTGTGTATCTAGCGTACGATTTCATTTTATGGTCAAGTTTATGTTCTCAAGTTGACATTTTATGGTGTTGTGGGCGAAAAGGAGAATGTGAGTACGTCAGCTCTGTCTCTCTGATTATGAAACTCATTATCTCATATGAAATCTGTACAGAGAAGCAATTCTCAGTCGGGCGAGTACACTATGGACGACGGCAGTAATACCAAATGCAAATGTAACTTAAGATCATTAAGCAATAAACGGTAGCTACTTAAATTTTTGCAGGCTTTATGAACTGCATTACTCTGTCGTGAAGATAAGCCTTTGCTTTGTGTGTAAATCCCACAGCGATAAGATAGCATGCAAATGCAACTTAAAATCTCCAGCCCATCCAATGCATAAATTTTATAGATGTTGTTGACAGCCACTGTAAATTTCTTTATTACATAAATAGCGCCAACTATAAAAAACTGCTTTGCGATTCTAGACTTGTCTTCAGGGTTGTGTGCTAAAGCAACGTAATAAATTATGTAATTGAATTATTCAAATGTATTTATTGTGTTCTTAGCATTAGCATTTTCATGTAGGTATTTCTAGTATTGAAACATGATTAGAACCGTGACTGAACTATTTAAATGAGTAGAAACAAGTTCTCACAATTAAAAATGTTGGCCAAAAATACAGATGAAGTAAACATTGCCATTCTAGAAAAAACACAGAGTAAATAAATTGCTGGAGAACTGTCAGACAGCTTTTCCAGGCTCCTGCTATATTAAATGAAACAAGTAGGCTGTAGGCCAGAATAATTTATGTGTAGTTGGGTGCCTCAGACCCCGAAGGATGACGTCGTATCCAGAGCTACCATGAAATGAAAGAAATCTAGTGAAGAAATTTAATAGAAACATAATTGAAATAATTATATAGCACTTGAATGACAGATTATTTTTTAAAAAAATTTGCAATTCTGAAAATCAAATTGCATGGAATCTGTGTTGAATTTAAATACCTACTTTATTTGCAAAACACTTCAGAATTATAAATACATGTTATCTAATTTTCTACAAAGAATTTCTTGCAGGGTATATAATTGAATTTCATTTAGCCTTAGTCAACACAATTATTACTGTATTGGCCCCTTCCTTTAGGGTCTCACGTACTCTGGTGTGTATAAATGATTTTCTTTGCTCTTCTCTGGCAAAAACTGCAAAGGGACGGAACGGGAAGCAAAAGGAATTAATTTATTGCGTACTTAAGGATGTGATTACGTGAAGACGCTATTTATATTAAGTGCAGTCAATGTATGACGCAATATTTATGAGTTTACGACTAATAAATTCATGAAGTGACTGTGGATAACTCTTGGCTGCTTGATAAAGGCACATGAAAGTAAATTGTGCAAAAAAGTTCACAATTTTGTTTAAAATATTTTGTTAAGTATATTTCTGTTGAGGCTGTTGGAGGCTCGGCGCGGGGCAAGAGGGATTGGAGTGAGTAAGTGTTGGTGTGTGTTGAGTTGTGATGTGATGTTGTCTTTTGAGTTCCGGATGGAGGAAGGACATGATGATAGCTTCTCTTTCTCAACGCCGGGAAAGCATTGAAAGTTGAGAGTGAAAAAAACCGGAAGGCTAAAAGGAAAAGGAGAAGAAGAAGAGAAAGAAAAGTTTATGAGAATGATGACGATGACGTAGTGTAGGACATTCCCATGGCAGAGACAGAACACACTTCCTACGACTACTCCATTTCTCTGTGCGGATTTGGCGTGCACGTAGGAATCTGCCTCTCTTGCTTGGTTTAGTGGAGAAATGTCGGAGACTTATTGTTAGGGCTGTGACTGTGTATTTAGTGAGGCTAAGACGGAGATGTGTTGGAGTCTAGACAGGAACGCTAAGTATAAGTTGAGTAGCCGATGGATTTCTTATTGCTCCGTTGCCCCTTCACTATTACTTACACCCTTATTACCATTGCACTTTAGTCTCGTGCTCCCATCACTTTTACTTTTACTCACTGCTAAGCACAATTCCATCTTCTTGGAAAATAGTTTTATATCAAAGGAAGAATAGGGCCCTTGTCAAGTCAAAACCTAGAAAATGGAGTATCTGTAACAGATTTGGTAGGAGTCCGAGCGAGATATGAGCAGATCTCTCTCGACACACGCTGAGGATCCATATATAGAAAATGGCATTCCTTCTTAGTGTTTTCTTGACTCGACAGAGTCAAGCTAACCAAAGCATCTCTCCTAACTTAAGCAAAGAGAAATGTTATGTTTCTTGCACGTGGAACATTACGTCATGTATATACATAAGTAATGCACCGAGTTAAAATTGCTGTAGGTAAAGCTATGGAATAGTCGCATTGCAAGTTAAACACGCTATACAAGTATTATTCTTGCCTCCTTTCCAGAAAATCTCTAATATACAGACATGACAGACAACTCACTTCAATATCTTTAATAACTGTCTATCCGAAAACGCTTTTTTCCTTATTCCATCCCGGCGTGGCTTTGTATAGATAGAGTGTTGCGTGAGAGAGAGAGAGAAAGAGAGAGAGAGAGTGAGTGCGTATCAAGAGTATCTTCCGCACATCAGCCTCATATAACATAGCGTGCGTGCATTGATATGATTTTATTTAGACTATAATATGATGAGTAGCAAGCTATAAAGCGTATTCCATGTAAGTAGAAATGCTATTTGTACAAGGAGTCGAGCCAGGGTCCATGAATGGCATTTATAAAAATATTATAGCTCGGCTCTGTAACCGTTGGAGTTGGAGAGTGAAGTAAGTGAACTTTGGCTGAGATCGACTCGACATTTCTCGATTAAACTAACCAAGTTAGTTGAGAGGCGGCTAAAAGCTTCTAAATGCTCTCCTCCTTCCATCTCTGAAAGTTTAGTCGACTTTTTCCTTAAAAAACTCATTCCCAAGTAGGAAAAATTCTTTTGAAGGCGCAGTCAGAAGAGATTCTCCGAAAATCCACTACACTTGACTGTACTAAATATTTTGTACTGAATTATCCAAGTGAATAAAAATGGATAAAATGAGGAAGGAAGAACTTTCCGAAAGTCAAACGGAGGGAATCTAGAATTTTTATATATCTGTACCTACCACGACTAGATTCAGAAACTCTTCCAGTTAGTTTAATGTTGAGATGAACTTAGAGTATTCATGAATCATTTCGATTGGATCTCATCTTCAGAAAGATTTGGATTTTACTACTGGGCTGTGTTGTCAATCTACACTGGGAAAAATATCCTCTCCTGCCATAGATAGCTACCAGCTGACTTTATTACTTAGTTCGGAGAAAAAGTCAATGCCAACTTTCGAGTGTAGCCTAAGCCAAGTCTTTGTGCTCGTGTTAAAACGACTATCATCCTCTTCCTCCATATTAGACGATGATAAAATAAATACAGAATAATCATTTCATATGGCATCCATACACTTAGCTTAGCTCTCTCTCTCATTCTCAAACGAACAACTTGCTTTTTTCCCAGGAGCACTCAATTCCATTTGTTCCGATTTTTACGAGCTACTATCTCCGTAGACTGCTGTAAAGATCTCTAGGAAATTGGTTCTTTGTGTCACATAGTACACTCTCAGCCTAACTACCTCCTCATCACGTACAACTATTCTTTTCCTACATGCTTTATGAGACTGGATAAGGTAATTCTATTTGTCGAATAATGTGGCAATAGCCAAAAACACTTTTAATGGCAACATTTAGATTTATTGCTCCAAATAACTACTTAAATACACGGATAACTGATGCTTCGTCTCAAAATCCCACTTTACCATACACACTTCACTCACACCAATACCGATCTCAACTTTCTATGCAAATGCATGCATGCAGCAGCACTAAAACAATCAATGTTTATGCATGCAGATTATTTACTAGCATATACTACACTATTTCTGCTTAATATTGTTCACTGCAACTTTTATGTCCTCTTTTACACCGAAAAACTTCAATCACTTGTCAACAATAAACATTTATCTCACATTTTGACTTAAATCATCTATCTCTGTAAAGGTGAGGATTAGGAAAAGCAATTACATTGACTTCTTATTCATATTATGTAGATCAGATAAAAACAAATAGGGATTTATATTACCTTGCCAAGCGTACATAAAATCCCTTTTAGTTTTTAGTCACCTTCCTTTGACATCGCTCTATGCGTATTGTACTGTTTTGCATTCTCCTCCAGTGAAAATCAGTCACAAAGAAAATTGTGTCTGTCATTAGTATTGGACAATAAATCAATTCTAAAGTTAAAAATCCGTAAAATTGTGAGTCGCAAGAAATTATAATATTGCTTCATTAATTGCAATATTGGTAAAAATGCGTAGAAGGCAAGCAATGAGCAACACTTTTAAGTATATATAAAGTTTATTTGTGATGCCATTAATGTCGTTTGCACACAAAAATTTAAAAATTACCTCAAATTACTAGAGATTCTATTTACGTAAATTCAAGTAGGGTGACAATAGTATGCTGATTAGTAATAACTACTAAAAATTATTACTATAAATGCTTTCTAGTTTATGAACACTGCGAATTGCCAACGTTATCGTAGTGATGAGTGTCTTTATTGGACGTAATTTGTGCAAGTAATAATAATATGTGAATCTTATTATAATTTTCTACTAACTATTAAGCAGAATTTACCTGGAGTGACATTGGATCTGCGTAATGTATCCGTTGAATGTGCTCGTAGGTAGAAAAGCATTTTGTTTGATATGGATAAAAGAAGGAACATGTTGCTGAGCCTTAGAGGAAGGATTAGCTAAGAATTGTGTGTACGATGGTAGCCTGCTGTGCTAACAAAAGATGAGACTCGGGCTCAGGTTCAAGTTCAGGATGATTGCTATTAGGTACCCACCGCCGCGTCTGCGAAAGAAATCTTATTGCACTCCTGCAGACTCTCATGATACTTTTTCTTATCTTACCTGTCACAGCGTATGAAATGTGCAGAGTCTCTAATGTGTCTCTTCAGCACATTTTAACGGCACTTAGCATAACTCCTTACTATGCAGCAAGAGCAACTCATCAGTTGCAACATATCATTGCTATTTAAGAGTGCATTATACCTGTTGCTCTGCTTCTGTGTCATCTCCTCAATGTCCTTCGCAATCATTTTCACTTTTCTCTAAAACCCATTTGGCATAAATATGGAGATTGTTTGCATGCATGCATAATAGTTATGCTGTTAAATGCTGTGACATAGCATTGCTCCTGTCACTACAAATAATCCTTTATGTTGAGTGCACTAAACCTGATGTGATCTTCACATTCACACGTGCACTAAATAACAGCATGCATTTTCGTAATAAGAAAGCTCTTATTGCAAAATTCTTCCAGTGAACCTAAAAGCCTCTTAAACAATTCCAAGAAACTTCTAATAAGCACACACGGCTAGAAACTTCAAGGATTTTTTGCCGAAAATATTTTAATGGCATTAATTATGGAGCATTATTGTAGAGCGGCACCACTACAGATGACTTACACATCTGTGGAATCATTTCTGAGCTTGTTATCTAGTTGTTATTTCTAAAGTGTACTACATTCTAATAACAAGAGAATGCAGTTCGAGAAATAATCCTTTGCTTTTGAAATTACTTGGTTGTGATGCGTTATCAAGGGATTTGTTTCGACTGGCACCGTTAGTGTAGGGCCATAATGGCTTTTGAATACATTATTATTATTATTATTCTAGTGCATCCATTTAGAGAGCAGACTAATAGGCTAGTGAAATAATGTGTAAACGTCCAACGACGATGTTGACAAAGGACTCTCGTGAAGTGGTACAATAAATTTGCTACATTATATATGTTCTCACCCCTGTAGCTTACAACAAGACAACTCCCTATGTCCCTTTTTAAATGCTGACTGAGATAGACATGTAAATAAAAAGCTTAGCTAAATGCTACAAATTCAAGTTCATTTACGAGCATTTTCAAGTTTTCGAATAGAGACTCTTCATTTCCCGTAAAATTGAATACTAATTGTAAACATGTGTATAAGCTACGTGATTAATTCTTTTGACAAAACTTCCATTCTGTCTTAAAAAATTAATAGCCTGACAAATAGACAAAATCTTACACATACCCCTTGATGTGTTGAATTACCTTTGTCTAGTTTCAAGTCTTGGATATAGCCCAAGTTTACTTCTAAATTTAATATTATGTTTACAAACTTGGAATTTTCTTGGAATTCATATTATATCAATGTGTTAAGTATGAGTGGAAAATGTGGAGATTCCAATAAACCATCTCTGTAACAGTTTTGGAGCGTTTAGTCAGAGAGGGGATAAATATATTGCAGGAACGCCGGCAATAAACGTGATGGATTTTAAATGATATGACACAGTTAGGGAATAAGCAGAGGTAGTTTTATATAGGTAAACAGTAAGGAGGTCTTTAAGCTTTTAGTAGGTTGGTGATGTGCAGGAGGATGACATAGAGATTTGGTTTGGCTATGGTTGGTGATGGAGATTTTTTGAGAGGAGCTTTAGTTTGGCTTATCTGTAGTTATGGCATAATAGGGATTGTAATTGTGTGATGTTCGTCGCTGTTTTGTTGTGAATGTGGAGAAAGGACTGAATGCAGTGCAATGGAGAGCCGAGCATTCATAGAATAATAACCGTAACAATAAGGTCGGGGCCCACATGCATTTACTATTGTTGCATGGCGTTGTCGTGTTTTGTGTGGACTCAACGCTGGAACTGCTTCGTCTTTATTCTTCCCTATTTGTACGATTATATTACAGACATTATCTCCGTAAGTTGTAACTACTATTTATGTTAAATCTATGCTCATGCAATCCGTTTAAGTAGAAAGCAGATATGATTCCTGTTCGTGTGGTGGAGGACTCTCTCTCTCTCTCGGCTCTCCGCTCTTCAAATTATCCACGTGCATGCTTGACTTGGAGTGACTCAGATTAAAAGTGACAAATTGGATGCGATTTCCGATTCGTATTTCCTTCACAAATAATACTCGCAGCTATTCACTCCACAAATACATTGATATGCAGCAGATAGAAGAATGGGTGTTTGATGTGGATATTATAGGATACAAGGCTCGTAGCTTCTCTAAACTTGGGGAACTTTTTCTTCCCTATTGTCCCCTTTCATCACTATATATTAAGTAAATCTCTATTTAAGGGTGCCTCAATGTTCGACAGCACCTAGCACCTGTGAGAAAAATATTACTACAGGGTACTGAGTACCTAACAAATATATATGATTGTAGAAGTGAATACATAGTTGACGACGTAACGATAGTATTTATTTAGCAGCACGCTGTAGTAACGTATTCGACGTTTACATGGATATATATGGCCAATGCGAAAAAACCGTCTTTCTCCAGTTTGGGGCACCCGATTTTGAAATGTAATATCTCAAAAAATCATGCTCACCTGTCCCGAGGGCAAGTAGTGAGGCATTTTCATTAACTATTCAAACAACGGAGAAATAAATAATTTTGTCAAAACTGTACATATTTATCCCACTTCTCACTACAAAACAATTAATTTTGAAGCTTGTAAATACTTTTTGGGGAAATCCCTACTACTAGACCCGGTACAGGAAAAGCCTAAGTTTTAGAAAAAATCAACTTCCTAGTTCTCACGGGGACTGAGAAAAACGGTTTTTGTGTATCATTGAGACAGCCTTAACAGGATTGTCATTTTGTCATTATTGCTACGCTCCTGAGGTGTGGAATGTTTTTGTGTTTTTTCCTGTACGCTGACTACACCATTGTTAGGAGCTACACTACTTAAAGCAAAATAAAAGTATTTACATGCACCCAACAGTAGTATTAGGATTTCAGACTGAGCTTGTAGTTCTGCCTTGCATTTATCCTCTACGATGATAATAGTGAGTGAGTTGATAATAATATTATGTCGGAGTATGTGTAGCAGTTTATATTCGGGAAATCACAATGTGAACACAAATGGAAAATTTAATCAAAGGGATGATGGGATCAGAATGGGGAATTGCATTTTGAGTCAGTTTCTCTGTACCTAGTAAAAACATTTAATTATATACGTTTTGGTGCGTATACTTTTGTTTGCTACGAGTTTGAGAGTTGGTATTGATTAAGAACACCCTACCCACGCCACGCCATTTTTATTAGAGAAATAATAATATTGCTATCGAAATTACTAGCTGGTGCTCTCTTAGCTTATTATCATGCAATTAAGTTTTGTGCAAATATAACTTCACAAGGAAGTTAAAATGCAGAACTTACAAAGTTGGACTAGAAAAATTGAAGGTAATCAGTGATAAAAATCTTGCAGGTAAATCTTGTTGTTTGTTTTTGGCTCTAAAACAAACCGAATTGAATTTTCTAAAGTTGATCTCAAATAACATTAAGGCAAGTATGAAAAGGATTTCCCTTAGATGCATCACCATAAATAAAAAATAAGTGCAACGTTTAATTATAGAAAGCATGAACTCTTGTCATTGTCTGTTAAAAAAAAGAAAGGTGTTTTTCAGGGCATTGTATTAGTGGTTTAAATGTGTATTATTACCCGTATTTATGATATGTAGTCCCGAAGGGCATCGAATGACATGTTTGGACAGGAGTATTGTTTGATTGGAAATATATCCCTCTGTCTGACACTTCAATTTCACCCTGCTCACTTTTGTTAATTTTTTGCTTTTAAAAATCCATGGCTATATAGCGCATGAATTGTGTCGGCTGTAATAAATGTGTCGTAGGTAGGAGTAGGTACTAAAGATTAGTGCTCACTATTGATATAAGGAGATAGTGGTGAATTGTGTATTTAGATTAGTTGACAAGGACAAGATAAGGGAGGAATAGATTTTAGCTAAAATAGAATTTTCCAGTTAATGATATGAAATATGAGTTGAAAATGCATCCCTATAATTTTATCCTATTGAATGGAAGAGTCTCGGAGGGTGGATTACTCTGAATGCATATAGTGGGAAGGTAGATGGGAAAAAGAAAGAGATTAGCAGTTCCATTCTTTGCATGCGATGCCTAATGCATACATCAACCCTCATTCATCACATTAGTCAGTTTTGTTCGTCAAAGGTAAGAGGAGAGTGGAACATCGGCTATTCTGGCCTAATTGTAACAGCTGCATTATTTGTCTACCACAGAACATGCCACGACTACATCATGAATTGCATTTACCCCAGTAAATATCAATTTCGAATTTCAAAACGTCTGTCAAGTCACAAAGTATCAATAAAACAGCTTTCCCTATATTTTTAGAATATTTATGATCTGGCTTTATATCAAGAGACATATTTTTTAATGGAGAAGAATTACTGCTGATTTTAACGAGCATGAAAAGTCCATTTGTAAAAAGGCTCTCAATTCAGTCAGGCAAGGAAAAAAGATTTGCAAGGAGCATTGTAAAACTGATAAACTTTTTCTAATTGCAAACTATTAGAGTCATAAGTTATTTCAGTATCTGATTTGATCATGAATTTGCCAAGTTAAAGTCATCCAGCAATTCACATTAGTTCTTGTGGTTTATTTTGCACGCCCTAGTATGAATTGGTGTTTTTATTTGTTGTCTTAAATAATCGTCGCAATGTTAACTGGGAAGTTTGTGCGAGAATTCACGCATGCATCTCTATTCATCCTTAACTGCCACCACATAAAGATAAACTTACAATTAGTGGCAAAAGTATGCATTTGACATAAATAGAGTATAGGGAAACTACAAAAGAAATACTATGTACTGCATTGTTACATATGTGGGATGTACAAGCTGAACTATACTAAATGGTTATTGTGTGAGTATACAAAGGTTATGTGTTGTTAGTTGGCGCAAAGAGAATTAAAAAAGGCTTCTGTGTGCAGTTATTGTCGTAGATTCTTTTGGGCTCCGTGATATTAAGCATGTAGACTCGTAATGTAGTGATGAACATTAAACGAGAATATCTAAGTGGAAGAATGTTGTTGTCATTGCACTAAGAATTTTATTCTCTTCTTTTGCTCACGCACATTCATAGAGTTACTATTATGAGTTCCTTGTCCCCTTGGCTAATCTGTCTCGAGAAACGTTGCAGAAAAAGAAAAATGCAGAGTTTTTTTCACACCCACATTAGTCAGACTGAGAAAAGTGTCTTTAGTAGCGAAACTATAACAGAGGATACATAAAAAGCTCATGGGCTCGTGAAACTCAATGGCAGAGCAAAGGAGAAACAAACGAATAGTCTGCCAAATTCTTTTACGGTACAGTATTGTGCGTAGCTACCAACGATCAGCGAGCACACACGGAGATGAGCAACTTTTTCTATGAATGGTTATGGAGGCAGACACTTAGGTGTCATGTTTTATGTATCTATGATATTGCATAAGCTCCCGAGCCTTGTACAGACTGGAAATACAATACAAACTGCTACTCTCAACAATATACCTACACCACAATTGACAATTACAGTGATTCTTTGTACTCTAGAAGTATATATATTTGTTTATGCTACAGCGGCTACTGCAAAAACAAGGTGATAAGTACTTTCTACGCCTTCTGTCACTTTAATACAATACTTAGCCCAAGTTCTATGCTTCCTTGTGGTAAATACTTTAACACAGAAACGCATTGCGTACACATTTCACATTTATCACATTCACGTTTTCGCATAAATTCCAACTATTGCATACATAGCTATGCATAATATTACGGACATGCTTGATTAAAAATTGCAAAGTAGCTTTGACTGTCCAACTCAATTTCCTTTCCATGTGCCAGCTATTCTCTGTTCATTCATTCAATTATTATAGGACTACTATTTAACTGCAATTTTCAAAGATATAACTATTTAACACATGCGCTATATATCCTTACGCATCACAAAATAATTAATTGTGGGATGTTTGGCGTGCAACTCATCTTGAATCATTTTCACAAATAATCCAGTTGTAAATTCACATTAAAGCTCTGTCGGCCTACCTTTGTTACATCTATAATACTGTAATCCTTGACATTTCTCACTAACATAATGTGCGTGAGTACATATACATAATACTTTCTTTTGCAGTAAAGTAGCCCACATATTGTACAATGCATAATAGCACACAATTTACTCTTGGCGAATAAACGCAAATGATGGCAGGTATTATTATTATTCGTACAAGTGCATTATTTGTGTATGTATGCCATGTTCCTTCGTTTTATTAGGATAACGCAATCAAATTATAATTTCTTTTGAAAATTTTCACAAAATTTTTCGACCACAACAATGAATTATTTTGCATCTTCATTATCTACTAACATTAAGCAATAAAGCATGTAAGGTATGCGTGGTCTATTAAAAGGTCGCTTAATACGTATTCATCTCACGTGCCATTTCAATTTGACGAAATAAATTATGCGTCCAAATGCACAATTATAAAGGTAGGTGTCTGAGAATTAAGTGTCGTGTAAAGTTTCATTGCTAACTAATAGTGTTTACATTTGGGCATTAAGTACGAATCAGTGGCACAAATAAAGGGCCTAATGCAATGTATGACAAGAGAAAAACTGTCAGATCGTTTTGTAGGTGTTAAATTATGTTGATGTAATCTGGCACAAATTGTCTTCGCCCATTTTTGATCTCGTGTGTCGTGAATCTTCTTTTAACAGACATTATTTCCAAGTACATACAAGGCTGCGTTATTTAATAGTTCGCTTACCCTTTACTGGTTGTTACTCTTGTAAGTGACCTGGACACATTCTGATTCAAAGACCACACACAATAAAACTCTCTAGAACAAACAATACACATTTGGCAATTGAAATGCTACGTGCGTATTGTTATAGCCTCAAATTGGCATGCTTAAATGTGATATTTAATTCATTGTCACAGAATAGCCATACATAAAACTATTCAAATAATTTGTCCTCTACTTTCTACGCTTCATAATTAGCACCTATTTTGGGCAGTGACTTTTCTTTTATACAATTTCTGACTGTAAATCTGTCGCAATGGAAATCATAAAAATTCTTGTGATATATAATTAGTAGAATCAATGGGTATATTGTTATTTATAATGACATACTGAATAGTTGCAAAAATGGCACGATATATTTTAATTAATTCAAGAATTATGTAGCGGCATAACGATGTATTTGCCTAATTATAGCAAAAATTACAAGATAATATAAGAAAACTCTAGTCATTGCCATTAGGTTCCATCAAGTACACCTAAATCTTTTGCCAACAGAAAATACGCATTAATTGATCATAATTACCAGAACAATATGAGTGCCTGCAGCGGAATTTTGTATATGAGCTGGAAATTTTAGAAAATTTACAGTATGCTAAGATTCAAGGTACATTTAAATACAATTTGAAATATAAATTGTTATATTAAATTGACCAATTTGAAT
>JAAAYG020038373.1:28341-42923 GCA_009936455.2 Tomocerus minor
AGCATAGAGATATATTAACGTAACGTGTTCAGATTCGCATAAGGTAATTTACATAAGACGTAGGAAGTAGAAGTTAAAGATATTCATGGAGAATGAGGGATTTGGTAAGTGAGAGGAGAGACTGCAGGCGGATGCGGATGGAGCATGCAGGTGTCTGCAGTCTCCACTGGCAATCCTAATCTCCTCTGACGCTGCTCCACTCTTCCGACTTGATTTGACTTGAAGTTTACAAACAGAGAAAAACCTACAATCAGCAGTTTAGCTTAGTTTAGTTAACAAGCTGAGCCTATCTCATTTCCTTTTAGTCCGAACTGGACTGAAGTGTAATCATTTTATTCGTTTATTTTACAGACGTGCAGACAAGTCAGTACAACAGGTAGACACTTGCTAGTGCATGTTTCTCAAACATCCCATGCGTCTCCTAGCATACGAGTCATGCATAAAACATGCAATTAATTACAATCCCTCAACTCAATTCATCATCAGCAATTTCATCTTCCCTTTACAAGTTTCGTTTTAGCGTCTCAAGTTTTCATTTCTAATTAATTACCGTCCAAGGTGTTTGCGTCTCATCTCTGCCCATCATCCATTAAAACACACAAACTCAGTTTCTTTTTCAATTCCTACGGTGACCCTCACAGTGTGGGAGTCAAACCTGCGACGAATTTGAATTTTTTCATTTAAAGAATCTCTGGCACTACTTATGTCATGTAGTTTGTAGTCCATACAATATTATTACTGCACTTGTGCCATTCCATGTAAAAACCATTTATAAAATTATAAACCATGTTTACAGCTTTAATGCTCCAGTCTCTTTCCTTACGATAGGCTGTCCACAGTTAAGCTATGCGCCCAGACATTACTTACAATTGAACTAGAGAAAAGAAAATATTCGGAATATTTTAATGTCATTTAGTGGGTAGACATGAATTACTATTTTTTAGCTCTGTAATTTGAGATTTACATTTTTGCAAAGTATTTAATTCCTTGATCTGGAAAGTAGATTACGAACTTTTATCAAGGTCTGGATATGCATCCTACTGTGGCACTGCCCATTTGACCATAAGAAATAAGTTCTAAATTGTTCCAAGCAAGTTGTAGCTCCAGCGCATTTATTCTACAAACACAATTAAAAGTTGAAATAGCTAAAAGTTGGGAAAAATCCAAAGAATCCAGCTGGTATAAAAGTTAGGCATGTAACGACAGTTTTCAATGGTAGTATATCCGAGCTTTGGTTAATTCATTGCAGTGCGAACCTGTACGCTGCCTATGAATCATATTATGTAAGTACTTATGTTATGTTACGTAGTAGATTGTAGGTTAATTAAAGTTGGGAACTCTGCATTTATGTTTTGTTTGACAATGGGATAGTAAATGTTTATGTGTGTCTAGTAGGATGAAATGGCTTTTAGTAATGTGCAGTACATTTATTACTGCATATCGACGGAGCTTCGTTGGAGTCACAACATAAATATCAAATCGCCCACTTCTACTTCAAATGACAACAGCACACTGCGAATTCGGTACATTTATTAGGGAATTATAGCAAGAATTGCAGAGTTGATGCAACTAACCCGCAGTCTTCAACTGGTTTCACCTCACAACTTGAACAGCCTTTTGTGGCATCTTCTCTTACTCCTTATACAGTCCTCATCTTGTCCACAACCTGAATCTGCAATCTTTTCTCTTATTTATGTAATATGAACGGCAGCTATAGCATCCGCATCATTTCTTGTTATCTCCACTCTTTTCAACGATGTCTGTGTGCAAGTAATTAGAATTGAAATGTGATTCCTACAGGAGATATTGGCCTATTACATAACTAAGGACTCTTTGTTTCCCTGATCAGGCTCCTATTTATTAACTTATCAGCAACATATTTTCAAATGATTTCGTGCGTTGTCTTCATAACAGTTAATTAATCGGTACCTAATAGTAATAATTTAATGGCAAATAGAGCTGAACTGCTGTTACAGCTTAAAAAACAGATCCTTTGATTTCTACACTTTAGACATATTAAATAAGCTGTAGCTAGCGATGATAATGTTATGGTTTATTTATTAAGAAAACGGAAAAGGATCTTTATCTGCGCATTATTTATTACTCCAGATAGCACAAAGGTAGTTATTGCTATTGCATAATAGCATGACAGAAAAGTATTACAAGCGGTACCAATAAAGGAAAATTAATGTCAGAGCCTAATTCAATTTATCCTTGGACAAATACGCATTCCATAGCTTCGTAGTTGCTTTTGCGCACTACCTAATTGACAATTATGTTTTATTGTAACAATTGCTAAACATTTGGTAAAAATGGAAACGCTATGGCAATGAAATCAATTAGCCATTGCAAATTCAAATTATATGGATTGTATTCCTTAGTCATTATCTATAATGAGGGATATACTTTTTCGCCCACTGAAATCTACATACAATCAAATAAAACTCTTTATAAACTAAATAGCGTTTCAGATAACTCATTGCGTGATTTATAGTGAATATTTGAGTCGCAGTTGATTTAAATTACTGCAGACGCTATTTGTAATTATTTTCATGCATAAGTATTATATTTCAGTTGTAGCAAGGGAATTGAGTTTGAGAGGAGAGAAAATTGTAAATAACATTTAAATTTAATCAGTAGTTATCCCTAATAGCATCATTTCAATATCTATTGTGCATTTAAAGACTATGTTTTACATACAATCGAGTGTTTAGCTATTCTTGATGATTACTCAGCAAATAATAATGCATTAGGTAATTTTCATTGATATGTACATACGTGTCTGGCAGATATAATATTGACGCTTATTTTCTAGTACCTGTAATAACTGTTAGAAGACTGGACTCTATATTGATGATGTATGTAGGATGCTGTGTACAAATAAGTGGCATAGAACACAATGGATGGATGATGGCTTGCTTTTTGCTGTTGTTTTCCATTTCAACTTCCATTCATTCATAAAAGTGCACCGAGTGCACCTGTGTCTTTCTATTTGGTATGAAGTCAGTAGATTAGTGTTTTCTGAGCTCTGACTAAACTGAAACGACTCTCTATCTGCGGAGTAGACACAGACAGAATGATTTGCATGGAACCAGCATAACAAAAACCAAACCAAAGCAGACAATGAAATGCATTTCATTATAGCCAGCAATGCACAACCTGCTTTTTATTTCAAAGGTGCAGTCAATAAAGGCTGACACTACCTCACCTTTAATACTCTACTTGTATTTAGTGCTTAATGCATGGGTGCTCAGCTTATCTATCTACCAATATCGAATTAATCAAACGACCAAACAGTACAAGTGCATGTGTGGATAAACACTTCTCTTTTTCCTATCCGTCAGTAAACACACAAAAAATTCCGTCTACTTCACTATGATTCAACATTAAAAATTTAAATCTTTAAAAAAAACCTTAAGTTGTGTTTTTATTCATTTCTGACTTTTATATGATAATTCCACAATTTTATAATTCCAATTGTCGCTTAGCACAAATAAAAATTACCAATAATATTTATTATATGTGTATCTTAAGGGTGGATGTATCTATGTTTAGTAATTATACCGTCGATGTCCACTATATGCAACTACCTTTTTGTACTTGGGCACTTTTAATGGACAGGTATTCACGAAAGGTATACTGAAAGCATTCTCCATCCACTAAAATAGTCGACAACGTTGTACAGCAAAATCTTGTTTTGTTTCACAAAGCCGTGCTCAGAGAGTGCCTTTCATGATGATATGTTTCATTTCATTGTTCTCCTTTGCTCACTCATCACATCACATCAGCCGGGATTTCATGTTTCTTTTTAAACTTGCGATTAGACTGATTATATTTTACTACTGTGGATTACCTTTACTATGTTCTCAAAATTACCTTCAACTCCACTCCACTATAATATATCTCTACACAAGAAAAACACAAATTCTGCTGACTCATCCTTATGAATGCAGTCAGTTGCAATGTTCTGGAGATATCTAAGCGGCTTAGGTAGTACATACAAAGTTCTACTACACCATGCAGTCTACCATCCATTAGTAGACATGCTATTTAAATGTGATCATAATATTGTGCTTTTAGTTTCTTTTTAGTCATCACCCCATATATTTAACAATAGCATTACGCTCTCATGTATACTACTCAGTGTATCTTTTGCCTTGTACTTAAACCAGAAGTATTTATAACCTACCTACTTCTTCACGAGAATGATGCACAACTTTTTTGGAGAACTTGCTGTGGTGATTACGCATGTAGATAGATATGGGAAACTGAGCTAGGTACTTTTTCAGCTAATAAAAACCCAATCCTAATTGAAAAATTGATTTACGAGAAGACAGCATCCGCGCAAATATTCACTACCACTCATAATTTTCGCCATGGAAAGTTAGCACGTAAATTGTTACACACATCTGAAACAAACATGTACATGACTGTAAATAGTCTCGAAAGTTTTTTCGCAAAACCTAAAGTAAACCGAGATTATCCTTTGAAATCGTTTTTTTGTTTTGCTTCATGAAGCACATAATACTCTGAATAATAACATAATATTATGAAACACAAGAAACTAACGCAGATTAAAAAACCAGGCAAACAGGCATATATACAATAAATATCCAATTTTTATAGAATTTTGCTTGATTAAATTTTCATGAACGGCAAAAATTATTTTATCTGTGTAAAGAAAGATGAGATTTTAATATTGTTTGCATCTTTCAAATAATGGCTTCTTTCTTAGAAGTTTTCAAACACGTGAAAATTCAAGATGAGGCACGCTTAGAAGAAAATATCAAAGATCTTTTTAATTTTATTTTAGAAAGAGTGTTCAAAGGCTCTTAGCTACTTCTTATCTTGTTCGAGATCAGTGCGTTAGCTTGCATGAGTTCTACTACTTCGCATATCTAATGTAGCGTAGCTCAACATTCCTTTCCTTATCCTTGTCACATCAGATCACACACAACTGCATTAAAAGTTCTCTATTTCTGAGTTGCTTTGTAGCTGTGGATGTTTTTATAGAAAAAATATTGTAGTTCAACGTTGCTTTACGGAAAAGCCTCATATAGGATCGCAACAAAATCTGTAAATACAATGCAGGTCTTTCTTAGAAGAAACAATGAAAATTGATACAACAAAAATCCATTTAGTTCAAAAAACGAGTTTTGAAAGCATTTACACATTTACATATTTCCTATTGTATTCGCTGGAGCTTTGAGATGCCCAACCAGATTGAGCTTAACATTAAAATGTAAGAGGGTTTTTATTTCTATCATTGTGCATTGCATTTATACTCTTTATAATTGTAATATTTATATTTAATCAATAATTTTGAAAAATCAAAATAGAATTCTTAAAGTTCACCGTAGAATACTCTAATGAATTAGATGTCACTATATAGATTTTGACTTATATTGAATTAGATGTCATTGCTCAACAAATGAATTGAGTACAAATTGATAATGTTATTTCACAATGTGGCTATTGTGAATGAAATTATGACTTAATCAAATTCCATCTGCGTAATAATAATATCAAGCTAGGAATGAATAAGAGTGAGGATGTGTAGCCTACTGTGCTACGTAGTAAGCCACAATGAGTTTAATTGCATATTTTTATCTGCCCCATGAGATTGTGCGTTCAGTTCTGTCAAGGAACTTTCACTGCAATATGCATGACCATTTTAGTCCTGCGGATTCACTCCTATTATGGTAAATGTAGTTAACGGTACAAAGAAGTACCTAACTCGAGAGCTACAACAGCGAGTAGGAATTCCCTGCAAGACTATCCGTGTGATAATTCTTATTATGATGATTGCTAAAGAGTAATCTCATTTGGCATAGGATCATAAAGTGTTTTTGTCTTTTAAGAAAAATGTCTGTGAGTATTTACAAGGCTGAGAAATCAGAGAGAGCTGTAGTGAGGAATAATAGAGTGACATGGAGGGTGATGAGCAGGCTCAGTGTGAACTGAAGGTGCTACGAATCCTGCAGTGATCAAGACTACAGGTCATGTCAGAAATAGAGATTTTATTATTTCAAGTCCCCGACTCCATAAGTTCACATAGTCTGTACACTTTTCACTCACTGAATGTCTGTATACACAGAAATGGTCACTCATTCTATTTACTCGCTCTCTGTACATTTGAATGTGTAGGTAACTCGAATAGAATCATCAGTTGAGAATAAGTACGTAAAAGGCTCCCCACAACGCCACAATGCAAATGCAACGTAATGCCAACTAATGCATTTCCCAAACAACACGAAAAGAGCCTCTTTTAATTGTGAGGAGCTTGTTTTATAATAGACATCACGTTAAACTAGAAATTACAACGCAACATCCTTCCTACCTACACAACTCAACAGCGCATCTTCAATCTCTACTAATCCGTGGATTGTACTCTTGTACATTTAGCTATCCCTGCTCGTGCTAGCTTTTTCAATTGAGAATTAATATCCACCAATACTCATAACAGAATTATACTGTCAAATAGTAGACGATGACAAACATAATTATTCGATGCACTTTAACGCATACATACATTTGAATAATGTTTCTGGAATTATGAATCGCAACTTAAAAACATCCCTTAATTATTGTCAATATTAATTACAAGATGTTTCCATAGCAAAATATTGAAAATGATGGCCTCGTTTTACTTATCTAACTAATAGTATAAAATGCATAAAAAATCAGAGATTTTTTATTTTGAAAGTTGTAACAAAAGATGTTTATAGTTTTTAATTGTGGTGCCTATAAAAATGAATGGAGTTGTTGGTGTGTAACAACATAGTAAAGCTAGGATAGATAAAATGAGAAAGAAGTGAAGAATAAAAAGGATTTCCATTTTCTAGTCGTCAATGTCAGCCCTTTCCTTAGAGCAGAGTTAATGGTAAGTCCCGCACGTGTTGTTTTACGGGTTTTATGAGCAAAAATGCACAGATTCACCAAGATATAATCTTTCTTAACTTTATAAATGTGAGTATAAAGAATCAAGATGCATAGATGGTGGTGTATAAGGGTAGAGAGTGCATAATAAGCTGCATGTAATAACCAAGATAGAAACTCGAGTGGATATGTAGAGATGTTGGGCTAGACTGGTACATTAGGTACTTATAATATTTTATCCTTCCATTCTCGGTTTTCTTTCCCATTTCCTACAAGGATGCTACTCGCACATCATTCGTCTTCCCTTCTACGATTTTTTAGTGATTGTCAGGGCAAGCTATAGGCCCACTCTCTTATTTCTCATGATTATGACGCATTCATTCACTATCTCTCGGGCTACATTTATAAGAAACTATGAAAGGGCATATGATGCTATAATGAATATTGTAGTATTTATAAGATGTGCAGATGAAAAGACGTGGAGGAAGGGCTCGGGTATTATTATACTGTTGTATTTACGAGCTGACACGGGATGGCATGGCATAACAATGCGAAAGATTTGTCATTCGTCATCCCAAGACTTGGTTGTCGTTAGCAGAGAAGATGGACGTGCATAATTCCATTCTACTGACAGTATTTTACTTAGCTCCTGTCTCAGACAACAGCCAGTAGTGCAAAGGACGTAAAAAGTATTTATCTTCCTCGATGCACAATCTCATGGATAAAATGGAGATGCACATAGAGAAAATGCAATGTCTTTGATGCAGACACAAAGGGCGCTTATCTTTAGATCATCTTCCCAATGATAGTGATTTGTCTGTGAGAATATATACTAACGGTTTTTTGCATGTTGCAGGGTTACTCTTACAAAAATCGCTACTTGGCTTCTAAGATGTCCACGACTACAACGACGACAACGACGACGACGACCACTCCGCCGCCCCCGCCCCAAATGTCCTACTCGCAATTCAAGTGGCAGAATCTGGGTACTCGGCAGGGAGTGGATCACTACCGACGGAATTCCATGTCTTCGTCCTCTTCGCCCTACAATGGCAATAATAACAACGGGCAGAGTCAGCCGAGCCAAAACCAGAGGCATCACAACCACCACCACCACAACAACCATCACCACCAGAATGGAAATGGTCGATCCCAGGCCCAGCCTCAAACCCCAGGTTCCTATTTCACTTATTCATCCATCTCCTCAACTCTGTCATTTTTGATTGCTTACATCTTCTTCGAGCATTTGGCAACTATCTACATTTATTTTATAATCCCATCTTTATATTATTATACAAGGTATAGCTATGGATTAGGATTTAACAGTAGACATGCATAATGTAATGGACAGTGCTTGGAAATGTGTAATCAGCATCATTATGTTGTTAGTTACAAGTGAGAAGGTAGTTTTCAGAAGGATTCCACTGACCGAGACACGCCGTCTCTTCCTTTTGCAACTTCTGACACATATTAATTATTTCATGCCGATTTAGACGTCCTCATCTCAATTGACCTCTTCACTATTTATTTACATGTGTGCAATTTCCCTTTCCTAAACAAAACTTCTTCTCTCACCCACATACACAAGAAAGGAAGAAGGCGATGATAATTTCGTTAAACCTTCACACATTACCACATCATCATCAACAATGCAAATAATATTTATTGTTGTGCTTTACGAAAGCTCTTATGTAGGTACGAAGTGTAGGAAAATACTTTTGGGACATTGGGTGTGTAATTAGAAGTGATGATTAGATTTTGAATTAAAAATGTAGCTGTGCATTTGATAATTATAGTGAATCTTTTTTCTATGTACTAATTTTGAACACTTCAGATGTGACTTTGTTGCTTCTTATAAGTATTTATCTATTAAATAAAGGTTTCTGGTGTTGAGAGCGCTGTGTTGAATATTTTGTGTGTGTACCCTTGTAGCACTGAATTACCGAAACATTTTTCTTGTAATTCTTGTTAGTAATTATAAGCCTGAAGCAATGCCCTTGTCCTTATTTCCTCGTAAAGGGTGTAAAATTACACACAAAGACACATCACGTATATTTTATGGAAATCGACGGAAAGAAATGTTGGCAGCTTATTGTTAGCTTGTAAGGAAATTTCTCCATCTCTTCTGCCTGTCTCTATTCATGTAAAATGTAAATATCTCATTGTGATAATATTATGCGCTGCTTTATTATGCATGAATGTCTGTACACACAAGACTCACGTACAACATAACCGAGCACGCTAACAATAAGTATTATTTTTGTCTTTTTCAACTGTAAATAGGATGGAGTCTATATGGAGAGACAGTAGAGGCCTATACTGGCGTCAATTTGACTTTTTAGATTAAAGGCTTTGTATATCAGCTTTAGAATCCTCAAAATAAACTCTTCAGGAGTGCTTTGCTAACTTCACTATGGCTTTGCATGCACTTGAGAGGAAAAATAATTTTCAAAATTACTAGAGGATGGCAGAATAGCAAAGGAACTGTTTGCTTGCTTTTGACATTGAATTTGAAAGGAGGTTACAGAAGACATAGTCTTTAGAAATAGTTATAAGGGATATTAAGCCCTATTTCCACAATTTATGTAGCAGGTACGATACACAGATTCAAAGACTTTTATTGCAACCACCTATGAAACTTTGTGTAGTGTCGTTTAGCTAATAGTTTCTTGGAGCAGTTAACATGAATAAAACATTGAATCTTCTTGCTTACTTGAATACGCACAGCTCGCTCATTCACACAATCACTCAGTCCCCATTAGAGGATGCATATTTTATTGTTATTATTATTTACCTTCATCTATTTAGAAAAGTAAAGTACAAAACTCGATTCACACCAGCACACTCGAACTAACTAGACATGAGGATTCTCTAAAACGCAATAAAAAGATTGTTGACGTAACTTATTTTTTTCGACAATTTGAGCCAACAAGCTCATTCTATTGTGTACTTGTAGGCCATGCTGCTTTAAAACTCACTTCACTTTCCTGCAATAAGAATAATTTCTGATGCAAAGTACAAGGAATCTACTTTAGAACCAACAGAGAGATCTAATAAAACATATGCGCATCCGAAAACATCCATGACTTCTTTCATACTGCATGTCATGCTCATATTATATTTATGTGTTTCTGTATACACGGTCTTCCAAAATCCCTTCACAATTGCCGCATCATCTGATCTCAAGATACAAGCAAGTTATGAATTTGCGGGATGTATCTTTTCAAGACCCTTTATTAACCCCTATCATTCTTTACGAGCACAAAAAGTTGTCTGTGTAGATATCTTAGATGCAGTTTCTGCAGTTTTCTTACTTTTCCCATTTTGATTTTGATTTCTATGGCCCTCAATCATCTGCAGCGTTTATTGCAACATTAATTTTTAGCATGAGAAAAATTATTTTTGTAGAGATCTTCTAAAATCTTAATTTTTGAAAATAAATGAAGGTCAAAAAAATAAAGGTGAATTGCAAGAGATTTATTTGTGCAAATATTTTATTTAGTACTTGAAACCGTTGTTATATTTCGTATTTCAGCTCAAAAGGTTTCTGTAGCATTTCAGTTTGAAAATAACAGACCCAGTAGAATAATATTATAATACTTCTTCGTGAGTAACTTAGGAAATGATTGTGTATATTTAGTAGTGTGCATTTGGTTAGGTGTGCTTATAGTGCTGAACTGGATGACAGAGTGTGGGATAGGGAGGAGGAGGAGGTTTGAAAGTTTTGTAAGTGAGTAGTTCAAGGAAGAGCTACTTAAATGTTATTATTGTCGTTATTTGTGTTATTATTGTGAAAATATGGGGAAAAAGTGTTGGGAGAGATTCCTTTATCACGCTGATGCACTTTCTTCTATTCTTTCCTTTCTTTTCTTGGGGATGATGTGAATGTGGCTGTATTTGATGCGTGTAAGGAGAGAAGAGGATTATTTGGTCAACTGGAGTGAGTGAGTGAGTGAACGGGCTGACTGTATCTTAGACCTGCTCCTCTCCCCGCTTTTTACACGAGTTTTTTGACACGTTTTCCCTGAAATTTATGACTCGCCTTGCTTCTGCTGTGTTTTCCTCTCTCGTACGATATAGCTATCATCTCTCTTCTCCTGCATGGCCTCGCATTTTCCCTTTCCTAGATCACAGAACTGAGTTTGAGACGCAGAGTTGGTATCTTGACGTAAACTGACTGAATGACTGGCCTGTACTTAGCTGCATTATGAATTAGTTAGCCCAGACTCCTTACTTAACTCTTTCGCCGATGCAGGCTAACGATGTTTCTTTAGCACAGGCAGTTAGTTCTCTCTCAGATATTGTTGCAAGCATGATCTGTAAGTGCATACTTAAGGACCCAACCATAATAACCACATGCCCAAATAACACACTCTTATAACCTGCCTACACTTGTCATGTGTGTTTCTGCATTTTCCTTTTCCCGTGAATGGGATGTTTACGAGTTGGAACCTCCACTTGGACACACAGATACAAAAATGCACAAAAAGAGGCAAAGTTATGTTTAGTATACGTTGTATTTATATTGTTGCATTTTACTGCAGCCGACTTGCATCTTCAATTGCACCGTAAGTCGAAAAGGCTGTACATAGACACGCTCTTTATATCTCTTCTCTGAGTTGGGGAGCAACAAAGATAACGCACATTAGCATCCCAACTAAACTTGTTTTTTCAGCCTAACCAAGCAAATTTTATTTCTGAATTTCCTACTCAAAATGCACATTGAATATTCTTTTAGGTCTCATCATTGGACAACAGATTCAAATAGTTTTTCATTTAAATACATTTAAGAGCGCCATGTGCACATAATCAATAATTATGTTAGATTAAATGAGTAGAACATTTAATCCTTAAATTATTTAAAACTTTCAGAATTTTCATTGCTTCCTAGTAAATACTACATAGAATATTTAACATTTCGGTTCATTGACAGCCTACATCTTACAAACTTTACTTTTTTTAGTATGCACACATTCATTCGATTATTCACACAAAAAATTGTGATATTATCAATTTTTGCATTTACACTGGCGTATCTTTCGACTGATGTGATTTACAATATGTTTTGTTAGAAACACAAAAAGTTTTGTCGTGGCAACGCAAACTCAGCACCTTTTCTGTTCTGCGTACATGGATGATAAATAATAAAATGAATATTGTTTGATTTCGATGCAGATACAACAATTCGTGAGGCTATAAACCACGCATTGAAGGTCTCGAAAGAAGGAAGTTGTCGCGTCCCGAAGCCAAGGTTGGTTCGTGTTCACGACTTTTACCCGCATCCGGGAAAGACATACGTTCCGCACTGCACGATCCTTCACCAATGCTCTGACGATACTGGATGCTGTCGACATGATTTTCTCACTTGCTCCCCGAAAACTACCCAAAGGGTCGAACTCTCCTTCTACGTAAGCATTTTCTCTTTTTTATTGCTCTTTGTGTGGGGCCAAGTGGCCACTACCTCATATGCATTTGCAAGACATAATAAGTGCGAAACTTATAAGGATACTTACAAAAATCTGGAATAACGGTTACTTTTTTCATATAGAAAATAATTGTTTGTAAAAACTACCTGAAATTGAATTTATACAGGGATAGATGATGAAATTCATATTTAACTGCAGTACCTACAGATAGAACGTGAATTTTTTCGATTAAATCCGTTTCTGTTGGTGTAACTTCTTTGGTTGCAAAGCTGAAAACTCATCCTCTGCATAAATAGTTCATGTATGTGTGAATAGGGGCAGATTTTGCTGTACATATACATTTGAGTCAGTTATGGGATAAAGGAAGAATTTCATAGGGTATCTGTATGTATGTGCTTGTACTTTATGTAAATAAGATGCATAGATGTAAACAGCGTCTTTTCATTCATTCTTTCAGTTTGAAACATTTGAATGGTTAACATTGAAATGTGTCTATTTAGAGTTGGTTGAGTCGGAGACATGTCTTATTATGAGTTGCTATGAGTGGGATAGTAATAGAGCCAAGTACATTATTATCCTCGACTTTAATATATTATGTTTATGTAGTAATGTAGACACATGAGTATGTTTTTAACATGCAATAATTTTTCCAAAGCCCTCACAAATACCCTTAGCGAAGAGATGGAGGGCAATCTATATAAAAAAGAGTAAAAAGTAAAGCAAACTCCAAGATAGCTTGCTATAGGGAGCAAGTAAGTAGCCTGGGCATTTGGAAATTCTACCCCAGCACCCTACGTATTGTTGCTATTCTTTATTCAAATAGTTATTTAACCTTAACTCTGTTTTATTTCGCTTAAGTTAACTTATGGCTGTAGGTCTTCAGCTTCAGTGGACCGGCACTCGTCAATTTCGCTTTTACTTAGGAACATAGCGCATCTGATGTACATACGTAGGAATTGTGTCTATAAGTCAGAGTGGAATCTAAATCCCCTGTAATATTATTATATGTAGAGTATTCACTTCTGTTTATTTTCCAGAAGTACGTAGAGTGAAAGGAAGTTAAAGGAAACGAGTGAGGAAATGAAAGTCCAAAGAAGGGTAGCGTAGCAGTAGGAGGGTTAAACTCTTCCCTTGATAAGCACAGTCAAATTGCATGCGCTGGATTAGGAAAGCCCAGCTCCAGTCATACAAAACTCACAAATTCAAATGCATCTATAAAAATAAATGTCGCAAATGTTAAGAAGGGCACAAGCAAGAAAGGGCATAATATTTATTTTATTCTTTTTTTTCTATTCCGTAGACAATTGGAAAATATTTTTTTGCATGCGTGACCATCTAGGTACCGAATAGAATATTATATGATCGGATATATATTATCTAAGAAGTACGCAGATAAATTTATAAATTAGTATATAGCTACTCCTATATACCAACTTACTAAAAGTCTATAGAATACTTCAAGTAGTTTTTTATGATTTAATTTTTCTCTTTTCTGTTTTAATAATTCAAAGCTAACTGTTGTTGTTTTTCCATTCTGAAATGAATAATTCTGTGGTGAGTGTTGCCAATCTGTGTAGAACTGCGTGACACGACAAATGAAATGTGAGAAAGATGAATTTTGCCTCAAAACAATACATAACTAATTAGATGTTGCAGATTATGATAATACTCCTACATAACTTTTGAAAAGACAGAGGTTTTAACATAAATCTAATGAATTATGTACATTGACTAAGTAGGCCTGAAACTGCAGGATGTTTTTTTGTTTTGGTAAATGACATTTGCTTTGGCATTGTCAGACAGAGACGTTAACAGATACACAAGTATATTTCTTTTTCGCATTGGGTTACGCTTTGTTATGCGATATGCGTGGCAAGAAAAACATAGTTGTATATTTAATGTGTGATTTGCATATTTCTTGTTATCAGAAAACTGATGCGCTAAAGAAAACAACTCAGTGTGTCGTCTAAATTAAAAACAAAAATTGTCATTTCAACAAGTATTAAAAGGGAGAGAAAGCTTAATTGTAATTAAATACATTGCGTGTACACAGTCAGTCATATTAGGTATCCTTCTGCAAAATTGCATAGCATCAATGAGTAATTTAACTAAAATGCATGAAGTTACTGTTTTTCATTTACATAAATTACACAGAGTCTCTGTGCAGTAAATCTGTTCTTGAGAGTGTGTCGACTAAAGTATGTGTGCTGATTGCATTTACTATTAAGAATCTCTTGCCTCTACCTCATAATGCAGTTCTATTTAAATCCTTCACCT
>JAAAYG020038396.1:0-13546 GCA_009936455.2 Tomocerus minor
GCCTACTGCTGTGATGTGTACTACGTATTTACTTTTGGATTTTAACAGTGTTTTATTAGAGGAAGGAAGAAGAGAAGGGAAAGGTAGGATGACAACAGGTTGGTTGGTGAGTTGTAGTTGGTAGGAAGGGATTGAGTAGATGTAATGCTATATCTGAGAATAAGCATCTAGTCTGTTGTGTGTAGTTAGTGGTGGTTATGTTGTTAGTAGGCAATGGGCTTCTAGCCTGCTCCGAGGTATATTTCAAGGTTTTTATGTATCAGCACATACACATTATTTTATTAGATAACGTAGCGTAGCGTAGCATAGACTCTTTATGTATACAAAGGAGTCATAGTCATAGCTAGTCTGTATACACATAATCAAATATAAAAGGAAGTTAACCACATTCACGCTCTGTACTAGATCCTTTACTTACATACATAGTAAATGAGTGGTGCATTGCTATGTAGTGACTGCATCTTTTCCCTATTGTACAGATTCTATCATATATTAGGCTAATATTATGAGTAGTTTCCAGTTTATACATACTGTTCATTTTCTGCTCCTGCTATGCTCCTGTCTTTATAGGAGCAGCTAACTGAAATTGTAAGTATGTAAAGGTAAAGGGTGACTTTTGATGGATAAAATCCTAGATGTTAGCTTGTCACGTCTCTAAACGAAAGAGTTAAGTAGCTATGCAGTGTATTGGGAATACTTTATGATTGGATATGGTTCATAAGCTACAGAAACTGAGACGAAATCACATTCTTTCAGATACATGATCTGCTCAGACTATATCTAATTTTAGAAATCAAGTGAGAATTGATTTAGTTAAGAATTTTTCAAGATCCTCGTTTTTTTTACATGTATGAGCAATGGGTATTTGACGCTTGCTTGGCAAAACTGAATTGTGTAGAACATGACAGAGGACTAGGCATAAGAGACTATATTAAAAGACACAATTATTTATCCCAGTTGCCTAAATTCAACGGAGAGTCCCTCCAGCATAGTCAGATTGTAAATTATCTCTGTTATGTGTGTGAGAGAGAGAAAGAGTGAGGAAGACGTTGCCAAATCTGGTTCCTTAGTCTCGGAAAAGTGAACCATGTTCCATGGACCATAGTCGCAATTGTTCCTGACTTGTCTTCTACTATTTAGGTTTAAGTTGACACTGAAGTTTACATGATGTGTATATGTAGGTAGCTTTTTTGTGGCATGCATTCCCTTTTTATGTTGCGTGCATCAGAGCAGTCCACTCCACAACTGTATTGGATTCTCAGTGTTTGTATATATTTTTTACGATCCAGTTTATGCTCAGTACAGTTGTTCTTGTTCTCCCTCTCTCTTTCTCTTATCAATTCTACGTATTTACTCTTTCTAATATTATTAGTGTATTGTAGGTATAGTTATATTATAAACATGATTATGTAATTCTGTGGATTAAAATAGTTGTGATTTTCTTTTGCCGTCTTGTGATAACCAAACAAAAATTACACTTACTCATCAATGGAAAAGTAATGAATCTAGAGTTTGAAGTTGACTTTGAGGTTGGACAATATTTCAGACAGGATTCCTTTGAATTTGCGACCAGTAGTCATCGAAATAAAAATCTGTAGAGCATGAGTCACATATCTTGTGATTGTTGTCTTGTTCGTCATTATGTAGGGATATTCTGTAGTTAATATTCTGTAGCTAATATTCTGTAGCTAATATTCTGTAGGTATAAGATGTAGTGTACTATGTAATTCCTCTTAAGATACATATCTTCTGTATTGCTAGACTCCTTTTCTTATGAATGCTTCGTAAATGCAAAGTATTAGCTACCCTACAAGCTAAAGTGACTTTATCAAGTCATGTTAGAAAATTCACTTCCCATCCCCATCATCATTATAAGCTGTGCTTATATGATTATCATCATTAGTTGCTATTCGACTCTGAGTCAGTGGTAAATTAAAGTAAACTACGTAGATATCTACATAGACGTATCACATTCTTATAATTCTATTTTCCAGGTGTATTAGTGGACACAAACAAATAATATCTTTTGCTTTGCTAGCATCCTTCTAGGTACTGAAGTACTTATGCATAATGCTGTAATTTACAATGCATTTGTATTGTAGCTTATACTCTGTTGTTGTGTAAAATTCTGTTATCAATAAAAAAAGTGATGTGAACATTTTGTAATGATCTATCGTATAAGTTAGATACTCACGAGTGAGCAACAGAATTTCCAGTCTTGACAATACAAGGGGATATGGATAAAAAATGTATGCATCATTATTAAACAGTACTAGATGTATTCATTAGGTTATGAGTTTATGAGAGTAGGTATATATTATACAGTTGCGTATATATAGATAGACACACTAATGGATGTAAGTAAGAGTGAGTAATGATTCTGGAAAATTAGTGCTCCTCATAAATATTTCACATCATATAGCATGTAGTATTATGATTTGTAAGCGTGTTCCGCCAAGATTTGTATGTATGAATGTCAAGGTGGTGCAAGAGTTGGAAAACACTATTGAATTAACAGTAATAAATAGTGGAGGAGAGTCGAGTGTACTGCAAAACAACTGTGGGAAAAAGGCTAAAAAACTATACACAAGATTTGTAGGTACTCGTACGATGATAACAATAATAAGCAGTTGATTTTGATCAAGTTGAAGCTGAAGGACCCGAATCAATGTCAACGTCAAGCACAAACCCAATCGCTACGTGTGCCATTTCTATATAGTCTTGCTTTGAGAATTGAACTTGACTTGCCTTTGACTCTCTATCCCACGTACCTACACACAGCTCTCCAAATAGGAAATGAAAATAAGAAAAAGGAAGTGTACAATCACAAGGCGAAGGCTTCGTTAAAATGCAACGTGTGTACGAGTCTACGTACCTAAATGATACAAGAGATTTAAATGCGCATTAAAATATACGCACACGTAGGTATACACCTTTCACATAGACAAAGTCTAACTAATAACACAACTTGCTTACTTAAGGTGTCTGTTTCTAGGTAATTGAAACACGAGCTCTTGGAGTACAATTCAATTTAGCATTTGCTATTTGTACACTCTTTTGACCATGTCTGACCATGTATTCCTTCTGTGTTAACAAAATTATTCTATGTACAAATATTTTAAAGCAATTATATTAGAATGTAGGAAATGCGTAGAGCTTTTAAGACATTGCCTTGTACTTCTGTATACCTACTGGCAAATGTAATTTGGCCAATTTACTAACACATCATGCTAAATAATCATATACTGCCTTATATGTTTATACCTCCTGATGAAATTCCTCATATAGATAATTGCAAATATAGGAAAGCGAAGGTAGAGTGCTTTCGAAGTGAGACCCTGAGTTTTTAATTACAATACAAATGTTCAGCAATCATTTAACTTGTATTAGTGCACATATTTTTTTTTCGTGCACTAATGAACATGTCCCGTTGGAATAGGGAAAAACAACTGCTTACTTATTTTTTACAATACACTATTACATATTCACTTGGGTGATAACTGATAACCCTACATGGAACATACAGTTTTTGTCAGAATAAAATGCATATAATGTAGCAGCATTAAGAAATAAAAATTAACATTTCATTTTAATAAGTTGACAATTGCTGCAGTGGAAATTAAAACATTCTGAAAGAAAATAATTCTTAGTAGGTTGAAATTCAAGTGTTTATGGTTGTAAAAGTTGTAAAAGTGTGTAATATATTTACAGTATTAAATGTGAAGAGTATATTATTAGGAAACATGCTGTGAGTGGGTGGTACAGTTACATTTATTATTCCTACGTGTATACTTAATAAGTTAAAGAGGATTTTTTACATTTCTGCAGTAGTGTAAGTTTGTTTGCTCTTTAGCTTATTTTATAACAATTATTTAGCTAATGAGAATGATAATGACATTGAGAGAGAAGATGGCTAAGTATGAAGAGAATGCAATGCAGTAGTGTGTAAATGGATAGGATGAATAGATAGTATTGTTATGAGTGAGTGAGGGGCATGAATCTAATGTCAGTCGACTGACGCAGAGAGTGAGAGTGAAAAGAATTAAAGTATTTTATTTGTTCTGCTAGTTGAGCACATTTAATAGTTTTAATAAGGGTCGAGGCTCATTTATTTCAAAATAATTATACGTCTGTGTGCGTTCGTAAGTACTAAGAGCTTGTTTCTTGTCCAGTACGTGCATTTGGTATTATGTGTCTTTGAATAGGTGGCATGCTGACCGTGGCCTCTACAACAGGAATGATACCCTTCAATCTAACTTGATTTTACTTCATTTTTAATTACTCTGGGAATCTTTCCTTTGTTGGTTAAAGGTCTACTCCTGAAAGTGTTTGAGGAAATGTTTAAAACTAATGTAATGCATTGTATGTACATAATGCGTTTAATATATAATGCACTGTGCAGTAGTATCAGTAGTAGTAGAATGGCTTACATTATGTTCCTTAATGAATAAAAGGCTATAGTGGGCTAAAGATTGTGCTTAAGTATCAGATTTAGATGGATCTTACAATCCATTAACGTTCAACTGGCTTTTAGTAGGCAGACTGCTCATTTCTTTCCTTAACTCGAGTTTCCTTCTCTGTTCTGCATCATTGTGGCTTCGTTTTTGGTTTGTCTCTCTCTCTCTCTCCCTACCTTTAGATCCGTTGCATTCCTATAATAATGGAGGAGTAGTGTGAAAGCGAGCGTGAGAATTAGCGATCATATCTTATTTCTTGGCGGGGCCATTAGGCCTCACTTTTATTCCTCGTAAATGTTTATCTTGAGGAAAATTCTTCATATAACTTTAATTGTGTAACATATACTTAGACTCCACATCTACATATCGTTAGCATTATGATGGCTTCGAATAAAACCTCTCTACTTTACTACTCTATGAATCCATAGTTCAGTATTTTATTTGGAAACTAAACTCTTGCCTATTTCAATCCTTCATCTCTTCCCAACAACATGGATAGAGCTGAATAATAAACGGGAATATCACGCTGGCTCTCCTAACAAAAAATGAAAACTCTATACATTTTAGTATTTTCTATGTAGGGCGAAATGTTTATAAGAGTAGGATCAGTTTTGAGTGTTTGCTCTTTGAAAGCATTTGTTCAACATTAGATGTCAATAATGTGTATCTGTAATAAACAAGGAATATATGGAGGCTTTTTTATAGCCAAGATTTTCTCGGAATCTGCAACCCTTTTCTTGTCACCAGGATAGCTTTCTGTTTTATTACTCACACTTATTGTCTGTCAGTTCTGTAAACTAATGTAAATATTAAATCTCTTTTTTCCCTCTCGTTCATAGTTCCAAATAAATATTTCTGTGGAGTCCCGTTCTCCGAATCACCCTAAGAAATCTCCACAATTCATTTTATTGATTGAAGCAAAGGGTAGCACCATTAGCCTTTGACCTAAATCCGATTTTTTATGACGTCCGGAATTATGTGTACTATTTATTGGACGTAGATTATTGCATCCACTGATTTGACTTTATTATTCTAAGATGTCATGTGCCACATTCCTTTTTATCGTAAACTTCGTCCAACACTTTCCTTCCAATGAAATGTACAATAAACAAAAAGCAATTTGAGAAAAGACAGACAGAGATTCCGTGTCCATCGCTAAAGGATTCTTTAGGTATAATAATAATAGCAATAAAAATATCCTATTAGCCTGTCATTATATTCCCTGAAAGTAGGTTAAGTCTCTAATGGTGGCCGGACAATCCTTTCGGAGAATCCTGATTTTCACATTTGAATCTCTCTTTCCCTTGCATTATTTTATACAGGCTCATTAGAAAAGTCCTTTATAATTCCTATGTGTACTAAAAAGGACAATTTCTAAGAAGAATCTCTTTAGCTTGTGCCATTCTCTCAATTTTACAAGTAATATCCCGTTTTTTCTTGATTGCATGCACAATAAAACAGTTCAAGTCGATCATATAATCCAAACCTTTCGGATCACAATTGAAAATGAACTCTTGAACATAGTAAATTCCCTGAGAAGGAGCATATTAGGGCTCTTTTCTTATAGAAATACCCATGCTAATCCTAATACTAATGTATAACCATAAAAGTAGCTTATGGGGTTTGTCGAAAAGAGCGTAGAATATTTTGGTTATAAAGTGTGGTTAACTCCCGGCCCAAAAAGCTACACAAGGGAATACTTTTCACAAGTGTACGTAAATACAAGAGCCATACATACTCTTCCCTATTGTTGTGTAATATAAAACTGTGAAGAGCAGAGCTCCTCCGAATTGAGGGTTCATGAGTTTCAAGAAGAGAGGAATGACTTGTGGTAGACTCGACTTTCCTCTCTCTCCCTTTAAAATACCAAAAGGATAGAGTTGGGGAAAGAAAAGTAGGGCAATTAGGAGTCCTTAGGGGATTAAGGACACACTATATTCTTTCTACAAGATATATGTATACTGACGGTGAAGGCATAATGTTCCAACTTAGAAATCCCCTTCCTTCGAACTTCGAACTCATCAACCATACACCCATACACTTCAATATTTAGGCATCTGAGAAGATAAAGAAGCGAACTAAAACAACACTTGCTCTCAGATAAGCCTTATATACATATGTATTGACTATTGACGAGTATGTAACTGAGTCAGAGCTGTAGTAAAGGCCTGAAGGTTCTATTGTACAATTCTTTTCAAAGGGTTATTTCGTAAAACATCCAGGTTTTCGCTTTCCTTCGTGTAGGTAGTCAACCCTTTTGTTGTGTTCTATTGTGTGTTGCTGTTGAAGCGGATTTTACCTCACTACTCTTCTCTTCTGTATCCATAATGATTTTTTCCAGTTTTAAGGGCAAGTCAAGTCTCAAGTCATTCATCCGGCTTTTCGTATATGATAGCGCTCAGTTGACCCTTTTCAATTTCCTTGTAAAACTTTATTCTATCCAATAGTGCCGTCCCTAATAAAATCCATCTCTCTCCAATCTGTCTCTCTGAGCCATAATCATCTTTGGCTTGGAGATTTTTTTAACGAGTAGAGAATAGGATCTATTACTATGTGTATCCCTATTATAAATACTCTGAATTAGATATAGACGCGTTTCACAGTAAATAAATTCAGATTTTAGGATGAAAAGCATGTTGAGGGCTTATGTCCGCGTTGAATTCAATTGCACTGCTAGTATCTAGGTCTAGTGGAGCATTGCTCCTAGGAAATCTAAGGCAATACAACCCTTGCTTCTCTTCCAAACTTCCAATTTAGTTTCAACAGCCGGCCTTAGAGAGAGAATGAGTAAGCTTCTTAGAAATAACGTATGTTGAAAAGTTTTTTCTGACTAAGGCATCTTCCCAAGTACCTGTCAGGGCTGTTGATATTGTAGTAGTGAGTCGACTATGTTTTTTGGGTACGTATGGTGTGTTGTGGGATTATAGGAAGGAGTTTATTGTGCTCTGCTCTATCCTGTTCCTGCTTTTTAACAATTTTCAATGGAAAGGCGACTCGGAAAAGGGTTAAAGAAAAATTAAGGGACCTGATGGCTCTGTGTGTCAGTTAAAGAACCATAGAATTACATAAAAATTCTCGAGAAAACAATGCAGGTAGCAGGTAGCTAGCAATATCTACCCCATGGGATTCCACTTACACAATTCGCTACGTCCTATAGGCAATATAATAGACTCCACTTGCCCTACGGCACTTTTTTTCCAGTTTTTGATTGCCAATGACAGCCAGACGAGGACAGACACTCTAGTCTATTATTATCGTTAATGTGGTGCATTGAAAGATTTTCTAAATGGGAGATCCACAGAAATGTGAATAGGAAAAGACGAGGAGGAGGGTAGGTAATGCTCAAACTTGCCAGAACTGTAAAAATGATAAAATATTCTTGCTCTGCAGACAGATGAGGCTAGAAATATGGAAGTTATATTTCTGTCCAATATTGTAGAAATCAATAAAGAGAAAAGGAATGCATGTTTGGAGAGTGATGTAACATTATTGCTTATTTACGACTCTGTAGAGTACAGCAATGCAAAGGCAAGCAAAGCCAATCGGCCTTTGACCTCTATGTCCCGTCGTATTATCGTAGCTTACATTCGTTTCTTAGAACTGTGATAAGATTTGACTTGGATGACTCTCTAAGGAAAACTTATGCCTATATGTATAATGCAACGTTAAGAGAGGAGCACAAAGTCTATTTTAAGTTCGTTTGTTGGATAAGAGGATAAATGCGTGTTAGACCTTCACTTCGCATTCGTGTTAATCTGTAGAAACTGTCTGCTTTGTAAGATCTGGAAAGAAAATGCGTCTGACTGATCTCTTTTCGACTATCAATGATGAATAGAGTGCGGATATGTTGAGGTAGAGAGAGATTTTTGCTGATTCTCCACGATTTCCTCTGTTTCGATCTTGAACTTGCTCTGAGCACATCCTAATCATCCTATGACTACTAATAGTACTTAATTTCATTTTATCCTTAGCCATATTAACTCTTACAATTGGCTAACTGTTGAACAGATAAATAACAAACACCATACACTTATTCATTTCATCCACCAACCAAGTTGCTATCTGCACTTTATTCCTTAAGTCTGCAATTTATTATCTCCTGACATGAAATAAAGATAATTGATTACGTCCAATTGATAAATGTACAATGTACACTGTAGTACGTGTGCATTTGATGTAACATCATTTTTGACTATTTTAGTGTAGGGAAACTACTAGATTCTTATTCTTATAATATGTTGTATGATGATTTGCGAATAAGGATGGCTGAGTACTGTGTGTAGATTGTTATTAGTGAAACTAGTTAGTTAGATGGTTGGAAAGGTGTTGTTGGTTTGTATGTGCAGCAGTAATTATGTAGTCTTAAGTAACATTGCCTTGTATAGTAATTAATTCATTAACACTAATGTAGCGAGTTCTTGCTCTTCAGGTTGCCAACCTGCTAGAGTGGAAATCAATTGAAAGGTTTCGCTCTTATAAGAATCCGTGCGAAGAAAAGAGGGTTTGAAAGCTGTATGAAGTTATAATAGTAGATCACAGAGTGCATTAGATGATTTCTACATTGGGGAGATGAGGAGTTTGATAAGAAATCCACTTTGGCACTCTCTGTTTAAAGATGTTCTGTGAATGTGTTAATGAATGTTAGATATTAAGGATGGAATGGAGAAGTCTTCTACTACTAGGTGTTCATATATACTCAGATTGAATCATTTCTTCTTTATTCCTGGTCTCTGCTAGCATAGCATGCAATAATCTTTTGTAGGGAAGAGGAAAATGAGTTTTGAGATTGGAATCTCTGTTAAAACCAAATACGGTCGAGAAGAACAAGACAGTTGTTGTAATTTCTCGAGTAAACTGCTGAAGGCAGAATTATACAAATACATACATAGGTAATCTGTTTAAAGTTTTGGTTCCGTGGTAGGTAGGTAGGTTGGTAGGTAAAAGGTGTATTAGTGATCTGATGTTAGTATAAGTACCCGCACACACACAGCAGATAATGTAATAATGTGTTCTTTAGGTAGTTACTTAGTTTATTGTATTCATTTGCTATGAAATTTTGACTTTTCATAAGGAGCCGATGCTACGTGAGAATTTTTCACTTTGCTGGAACAGTCTGCGTTGTGATGTGAGTAGAAGATGATTTATAAAGGATGATATCACAGACTAGCCTATATTATAGTATTTTTTTCCTTTGATAAGTGTCTCAAGTCAGTATGGAGCCAGAAAGGCCGGGGAAATGAATAAAGAAAGGAAAAATGCTTCCCTTAGTACAGCACAGACAAACTCAGATCAGTCTTTCTTACGTAATAGTGGCTACATACATTAGTAATACATATAATTAGCATTAATTTGTTTGTGTGAATAATTTCCTGTCGAGAATATGATTAATTACTCTTCTCTTCTCTTGACATCTTCAAAATACATGGAGGAACAAATGGAGGCAGTCAATACAATGCTCTATGTACGTCCTTCTTCCCAACTTGCTCCTATCTATTAACATCATGGAATCTTTTCTCTCCATTATCATAATACACTGATTAACTGATTCAGTCAAAGCATAGAACAAAGATGGAGAATTCACTTTTGTTTCGTAGCCATCAGCCTATAATATACATACAACATCTGTAGGTACTACAATACATTTTTCCTTACTCAATAAGACAATGCAACAGAATTACATATGCTCAAGCCATGCTCAAGCTACAAACTCACAAAGGCATTTTCTCCGCACTTCGTCTAATTTCCGATTTAATATCCGAGCTTTATTAACTGAAAGTAAAGTAAGCTCAAGAATAATGAAGACACTATTCCTTTTTAGCCCTGCACATCCATTATACTACAAAACATTTATTCTACACTTAGTCTCCAGCTTTGAGTCGAAGAAAATCTTTTACCTACCTTAGAATCTATGTTAGAATAGTAAGAAGGCGGACGAATGCTCTAAGACGGACAGAGAAATTAATAGCCAACCTTGAATTTTCGAATGCGTGCGTATTACACCGTGATGTTCAAACCTTTGGATTTTGACAAATGAGCTTTTCGGGAGGAAAAACCTCAAATCCTTCTCCAGTCCTAAATTTTCAACTTACGTAGACAGAAGAAATTTTTTATGACTCTCCAGGGTTCTCTGTTAAATTCCCTATAATATGCAACTGGCACTTTTATTTTCCTATACTACATACGGCCAGCCAGTACTTTTAGCCATGCATCCTGTATTCATCAATTTTTCATTTTTGATTTCATAATATTATCTTAAAACGAACGTAGCAATGATTTACTAGTAGATGATAAGGACTGCATGATGATGAGACAGAAAAGGAAACTAAATTAAATATTTTTAAGACTGCGGCTACGGCTCCGTCATTATTTGTACATACGCCAGGCATAGGATGTGGGAATCGTGCTCTTGAATTTCATCCACGCCACGGAGAGATTTCCAGAGAATACTGATCACCGGGCTATTTATTATTGCAAGTGTGTTCTGTATTGAAATGGTTTTCATTTCAACTGGTTAATTGCTAAATGATAAAATAGGTTAATCATCAATAGGAATTAGACGAAATTAACTTAAATGATATTTTTATGATTCAGTCGCCCTTCATTTCGTTCAAATTAAGCTAATAATTATGTATTTTCTATTTTTCAGATTTTCACATCAAAAGCAGACTTGCAGCTCCACACTCAAATCCACATGAGAGAGGCTAAGCCTTATAAATGTTCCCAATGCTCGAAAGCATTTGCAAATAGTTCCTACCTGTCTCAACACACCAGGATACATCTTGGTAAGTCTATCAATGATTATCTTTGATGATTATTCTTAGTAATAATATCTGTAAAAACTGGTAATAAATAAAGTTTTAAAGGGCATTCCTAGGAAATATTTAGTGATTTCAATAAAAAATCCATTTTTCATGGGTTTCCAAGTTCATTTATTTATAATTTCCATGATTTAGTAAAAGTTTGCAAATCCTCTCACGTTGAATAGTGGCAAGTGAGCATTTTGACTTAACTTGTAAAGTTGCCATCTCTTGAATGTCACATCGGATTAAATTGTAAGGAATTAAATTTTTTATGACGCAACTTTACAAGTCGGATTAAGATTAAACAAAGACGGTCTCTTCTCGGCTTTTTAAAAGAATTCTTCTTTATGTTCGTTTCCTTTGTGAGATTCTTCGCTAGAATTCCTGTTTTTTAAATCTGGTTTTGTTTGTGCCAAGTTGAGAAACTAATGTGAATACAAATAAACACGTTGTTCTTTTCAGCAATACATAAAGTAGTAGATTGTAGGGCATTATTATTGAATTCCTCGGGGGGTTCAGCTAGTCTAAGAAAATTTTTAAAAAAATCCAAAGTTGCATTGTATTAGGAGAGAGAGATAGACTTGAGTATATTTTTGTTGTACTATGCTACGTGTATCTATATGTATAATTCTGATATCATTAGCTGAGGTGCGTCAAATCAAGGTGCATATAAAGATTTGATGAGGCATAATCAGTGGACACTGTAAATACCCTTGTAATTAGTGTCACCTGTGGAGCTGAGGTATTTCCATCGGCATTGCTTGCACACTCAGTCAGATACATACATAGTACTTAATGCTTATTGTTAGAGAAAGAGATAAGAGCAAGCAGGTAAATTGCCGTATTTTGTCATTATAATATAGCTGAGAATATGTCTACGCTACTCTTGTTGCTGGGATTGGGCTGTCTCGATTCTATGAATTATTATTATTTGCAACTAATGAGACAGGATATGAGTCCTCATCCGCCTTTCCTTCATTCTGACACAGAAGAAACATTAGACTGCCTTTGAGTTGATGAAATTCGTGTAAAATTAGATATGCATAAAATTATTACTATCAAGCCTTCGGGAAAAGTCGTTAGCTGGGGAGTCGAGTCTTTTGTTCTTTAAATTAAAATGGTAGGGATGCACTAATGAAAGGTCAATTGCGTCGCCTAATAACATTAGCGAGATTAGGGACTTGGAGAACACCATTGCGCATTGCATACTATCAAAATTTTTAACCATTCGCATTTCTATTTTGATAATGAATTGCGTCTCGATATTAATTATTTTTGCAGAATTATTATATTGTGTAGATCATCTATATAACCAAAAGTTGCAATTAAAATGAATATGTTGTAATAATTTTTGAAAATTGATTATTTTCAGGGATCAAGCCTTACCGCTGTGAGATATGTCAGCGTAAGTTCACGCAGTTGTCCCACCTGCAACAGCATATACGAACGCACACAGGAGACAAACCGTACAAATGTCGACACCCCGGGTGTAACAAAGCCTTCTCTCAATTGTCGAATCTTCAGTCTCATTCCCGATGTCACCAAACAGACAAGCCGTACAAGTGCAACTCGTGCTACAAGTGCTTTTCAGACGAGGCCTCTCTTCTTGACCACATCCCCAAGCACAAGGAGTCAAAACACCTGAAGACTCACATTTGTCATTTTTGCGGAAAGTCGTACACTCAGGAGACTTACCTGACGAAGCATATGCAGAAACATGCGGAGAAATCCGAAAAACGTATGGCCCGTCACCAAAATAACAACAATAATAATAACACCAACAATCATCATCAAACGAACGGTTGGTGTTTGCAGGGATTTTATATTTAGTGTCTTCTTTTCCCGCCCTTTTCTTTCAAGCAGTAGTAGTTTCCTTTGTTCCTTTTCAAGCGAAAAGAAAAACGCCATTTTCTATTATCTTTATTCTTTGAAACTCATAAAACAAATCTAATTAGCTAAGATCTATGTTGAAATGCTTACACGTAAGAAAGTCATAAGTTGAGTTATACTGTTTTGCTTATAATAATGAGAGACTCCTGGGGTTCTCAACAAAGGTCCATGCATTACACCTGACGGCTAACATGAGTTCTCTCAAGCTTAACAGAATCAAATAGAACGGTCATTCTCATATTTATTACATTCTTTTTTTGCCATTATGCTAGTCAGTGGGCTTTCCTATATAGCTACCTCTCATCATTCTCTCTGTATCAGTATCATAGATAGAAAACCTACGTAAATATTATGCAAGGCTTTTTTTACAGATTATGTTTACTCACCGGCAAAATGATC
>JAAAYG020038407.1:0-13545 GCA_009936455.2 Tomocerus minor
TTACTATTCCTGTAAAATTGTCGTAGTTCGTTGGTTGTATTCATAGATTCCACTAGTTGGGACTGTCCGTCCTTAACTATCGATATTGTGCATGTAGGTCTGAACGTGTTGACCTGCGGACGACACAAGTGTATCAAGATCTGCCACAATGGGCCATGCATAGCTGCGAATTCGATATGTAGGTTGCCTTGTCAAGTTCCAAGAACTAACTGTGGGCATTACTGTGCTTCCCCATGTCATGATGGAGCATGTCCGGACACAAAATGCAAAGAAATGGTAACTTGCAATGTTTTCTACATTTATCTATTCTATTTAAGTCCATACTAATAAAGTCTAAAATTACAGACGGAAGTGACTTGTTCTTGTGGTCGTCGTAAGGAGCCTTTAGTTTGTTGGAAAAGACAAGGAGAGTATGACAGGATCATTGAAGCGGCCGTGGCACAAGCAGTTAAAGAAATATCATTTGATTGTGAAAACGGAGAGGAATTGAATATTGAGGGGTTGACGGCTGAAGTCAAGTCTAAGAAACCGAAAGAAATCATGTGCGCTAATTTTTTATAAGTTCTCATTATTTCACTATTTTTGAATTTATGTAGTTTAATAGAATGATTGATTCCTGTACAAACTTAGATTGAACTGTGATAGAGAGTGCGCGCGTGTTGAAAGAAATCGAAAATTAGCTTTGGCTTTACAATTGGAAAATCCAGATCTAAGTTCCTCGTTGGGAACTCCGCACTATTCGGAAATGTTGCTCAAATTTACGAAGAAGAACCCGCAGTTTGTAGAAATGGTTCATGGAAAGTTGAACGATCTTGTAGTAACAGCCAAGAAATCCAAGAACAAAAATAATTGTTATGCCTTCGACTCAATGAATCGTGAGAAGAGACATTTAATTCACGAATACTCAGACCATTTCGGAATACTCTCAGAATCTTTCGATGAAGAGCCGAATAGAAATGTCGTTGTTACTGCTTCCAAGGAAAAGGTAACCGCGCTATTTCCCCCTTCTCTCTCGCGACATTTGAACTTATTGGAAACTTTGTTCCAAATTTATTACGCTTGTGATTTGTTAATAAATATTGCTGTCATTTGATTTTCAGAGCTATCTGCCAACTGTTAGCCTTATTGATGCTGTTTTCCGTCCAAAGGCAGAGGCCGAAAGAAAAAACGCATATGAAGACGTGCAACTGGTAGCTCCTATGAGATCTTGTATTATCGCTCCTCAAAATAAAAAACTTATGGCACCAAGGTATGATGTATCTCATTGTATATGCATTGAAGTTCATTCTTTCATTTAACATCTCTTTCTATGATGTACAATAATTTTTTTTATTAATATTCTTACTTTCAGTGGGAACACAGGGATGGTGCAATTGACTAGCCTATCAAATCCAGACTCTGAGCCCTCCACATCTTCCAATAACAATGACCGTTGATTATATATTCCTTTAAATATTAATTGTTGCATGATTTGGAAATTGTCCTTTTTCAGATAAGACATTAAAGGTACAACAATAATATAACTAAGAGTTCGATTTCGTAACCTAGTTTCCTTTTCAACACGTGTATATTTATGTAATGTTAATTCCAGAGTAATTCCTATTAATGTTATATACTTCAATTGGCTTACACAAAATATCAAAGTTGTTACGTTAAGGGTTGGTGCGGGTGTACATGAATGTGTTCCACCAAGTCACAAAATCTTCTTGTTTCCTGTTTATGCTATAGTTAAATTATTAGCCTATGAAACAATTTGTTGAATCATAATTCTGAATTTAACTGTTAATGATTTTCGATATAAAATCTAAATCTGGATAAATTCTATTGATGGAAATTGTGCCATTTCAGTGTAAATCATATTTTCATTTATCAGTAATGCTTGTAGAAATTCTAGTTGAATTTACTGTGGCTCGGTTAACGTTTTGGTTTCATCAAAAAGGCATAAGATAAATCACTTGCTATTATGATTTCTAATTCAAAAACTGTCACAAGCATCCAAAGACTATTCAATAAGTTGTGGACAGATGATTAAAATATGGAAGTAGTCAATTTATTAAGCCCAGTATTATTAGACCAATTTACCAACTAAAACTAATTAAAAATTAGGTGTCATAACTGAAGTTTCAGTAGCAGTAGAGAACATCAATTAATAAAACAATGAATGGCTAACATCTATCATGGATTTGCCATTTTTAGGAGTAAACACAACAGGCAGTAGAAAATTGAAAAAGTTACCGTTACACCGCTTATTAATTTATATCGTTATTAAAGTTATAGCTTGTAGCACAGCACAGTAGTTAAATAAACTGAGAATCACACTCAACGTTCAACGATACCATAACGCGTACGTTCCGAATTAAAGGGCTATCCATTACATATCGATTTAAGGACATTCACTATTGTGCCTACTAATGTTTACAATACATTCTAGGATATCAAAAGGATGTAAATGCTAAAGATTTGTTACCAATCACATGTTTAACTTTTTAAATCAGCCATGAACCTTAGATTATTAATTTACTGCAAAGAACAATTAATAAATAGGCAGTTATAACATTATTATAAAAATTCTTTTAGCCGCTTCTTACCTATTAATATTATTATGACAATAGAATTTATAGAAACTATCTACTAGTATTTATTTTACGTTAATCTGTAGTCTATGTGTGTACTGTACAACATTTTAATACCTTCACATTGCTTGTTAGTACACAAAATTAAAGTTATTCATGTAACGTAGTTAAATGCTCACGTTTAGAAGTTAACATCTAAATCAAAGCTTGCTGCTCTTCCTTTCACCATTCCTTGCATTGTCAGTTAAAAAACAGTTCAATAATTCATTTACCAACTAAACTCAATTATTACGTATTGGTCATTTCATTACGAAAAGTCAGCTGCCGTCAGGCAATATGTCAAGAAGGTAATAGCTCGAAGATTTTATAATGATAATTGCATTAGAAAAAAGTACTTGTGTAGATAGAGTGTAGGCAGGCAATTTGTAAATGAAATAATCCCTACAGATCCACACGGCCTGTAAAAGCTAATTAATACTAACCATCTAATAAAAAAGCTTTATATTTATGCTTCTTTTTGGTTTCATGGACTCTTTTCGTCAAATTTCCGACTGAAGTCTGTCATCGTCACTGTCAGCGATTGGGGCACGGACAACTGTCGTGGCTGTGGAAGTAGACGATGTTGTCGTGGAGTCTCCATTGGCCACTGAGGAGGAAGACGAAGAGGAATCTTGATTGGCCGTTGAGGCTAAAATTAATTAATAATTCGGATTAACTTATGTATAATTAAATAGAACCACATAATCTCTTTTTAGAGTGGGTAACTTTCGTTTAAATATGCAAGTTAATAGAGTTACTCACTTTGGACGGAATTTACAACGGTGGTTGTGGTGACTGTAGTCACACTTTTAATTTGATTTGTAACTCCTGGCGCCGGGGAAATCAAAGCCCCGCCGTCGATCAAACGCTCCTCTACAACAGTTCTATAAAAATAAAAATAAAATCATAAATAATCTTCAAATTCAAACTCCAAAAAATATTGAGCTCCCTAATACCAATTAATATGACTTATGCAAAAAAAGAAAGATTTTTAGAGATTATCGGAATAAAAACATGTCTGACAAGACACTCAAGGCAATTTATTTCTGTTATTCAAAGACAATTTGAAGACATTAACCCTTCTGATTGAATATATATGTCACATTTGCATTTAATAGTTTAAAATGTTTCTGGACTTTGAATTTTCTGAATTCAAGACTTACGTATTAATTGTCGTTGCAGAATTTCCGCTCGTATGATCCCTAACAGAGTCAATGGTGATGTCGGCAATTTCAGAAGTGACGTCATCTACGAGTCTACTAGAAGAGGAGCCCTCAGCAGTGGATGGAGACTTAACTTCCCGCACATGATTTTCTTCAACGTGATTAGCTTCAACTTTTCCGTCCAGACCGACAACGGCGCAAACAGAGCGCGTAGCCACCCTGGCAGAGACACTGATTCGTTGCAATTCGCTGGAACTGATTTGATAAAAGGCTTCTCCAACTTCGTTGAATGTAAAACTTGAGATACCCGTGATATCTTCTCTTTTCAGGCATTGGGAAAACATCACCTGCTTTCTTAGTTCCGGAACGGTTATTATGTACAAATCCCCTTGGTTTGTCAGACAAGAGGCGCATTTCTCAGAGTACGACTCATCCGCTGAAGACACAAACGTTTGGATGTTGATTTTACGGATTCTTGAACCTTCTTGGGCTGTCAGTTTCAGTTTTCCGAATGGACGAAGAGCAGGAAGAGTGAACATCTGCAACATTATTAATTAGTTTTCATTTCACAGATATTTCATTTCTTGACAAGGGTCAAGAAAAAGTTGCAAAATTAAAACATCACAATGAAATATTAAATAGAACATTCTATTTATTACAAGAAATAATGTACAAAAAACATTATATCGTGTCGTTAGGATTCCTATTTAGCCTAGTGATGTCCTGTGTCATTTTGTGTGTATATTGAATTATTGGACATTGTAATAAATTGTGGGTGAACTAGGTACCTTGATTTGTTCCTCACTGCAAATAAGTACTTTGTGTGGTCCCAAGTGGTCATGCTGAGGGGAGAATCCATCCACCGGAGATGAATTACAATCCAAAATACAAACGGAGAGTACCGGAGCTCGGTGCTTCAACTGAATTTCTTTAGCAATCTGACAACTAACATCTTCTTTGGATCTTTTTTCGCCTCCTGGAATATTCACTGTGAACACGTACACAGTACCGCAATTCGTTCCCGCCCACAACGTCGGTGTCGTTGTTTGCACTGCATCAAAATAACCAAGAAGACATTATTATAAAGTTTACACGAGTATCATACTATCAAATTCCCAGTATCCATTTATTTACTTAAATATCATCTTTTTAAAACGATTGAAAGTTTTATAAAAATATTTGAAAACAACATTCTAAATGCTGATTGAGATGATAACTCTCAGTATAAATGCCCAAACATGTAACAATCTAAAAACGTATATAAATGAAGCACTTACAGCTGACGATGTAAGTTTTTGAGAATGTGACCGAGCGCACCATGGACGACATAGCGTCGTCACTTCCCCGGGCTTCAATAGCTCGTTCCATCGGCTTGGTAGGTATCGATGCATCTGGACTTTGCATTGTTGACAAAGACGGACTAAAACAAAAGAGCTGTTAGAATGATAGAAACCAAAAGTTACTTTGAATCCCCATAAATAAGAACCTTTTCACTGGAGAGCTTGTACCAGCTCGCTGAGAGCGACCTTTCCTTAATCGTCTAAAAGATTCCCTCAAAGACTTCTTAATGGACTTTCTTCTGGATATCGGCGTGTCTCCTGCGGCCATTATGTCTGCAACACACAATTATTTTGAGACAGGAAAGTAAATGTGCAAGTATCGACATCATAATCCATGAACAACTGTTTTATTTAAGATTGTACCATTTGGATTGAGAGTGGATTTGACCATGACAACTTTTTTTCGGAAAAAGTCAAACAAAAGTACGCCATGGGCAGTACCTACGGTCACTACACCAAAAGGGGCCTCAATGGCTAAAGCTGTTACTGCTGCAGGCGGCTGAATTTGCAGAAGAGCTGTGATATTAAATGAATCCTCTCCAGCACTATTTCCGATATTTGGGTTGTTCTTCGGCTTGTAGTCTAATGGATCGTGACCTTTCCATACAAAGCCATCTTTGTCAGCTACCATGTTACATGTAGTTACCTAAAACAAATTTAATATTCACTTTTAATTATTTCAAGTAAATGTACACTAAATTACAGGAAAACATCTTAGACAAACATTTAACTTAGCAATTTTATCCGCGCGGTAATTAGTAATTACATATATTACATATACATAAATATACATATATATATAAATACCTCCAATTTGGTTGCCTCCTCTTGAAGGACAAGTTTCTTGACAGAGTTAACGACAATTATTTGCCCTGCAGTACCACCAATAATTAAAACGCCAGATTTTTTACAGAATCCAATTTTTTTGACGGCTAGTCTTGGATCATCAGAGTAAGGATCAAATGTGCCCACTTTTCTAAATGGGGGCCACTCTTCGTCGTCGTCTTCTTTATTCTGCAAAGATTCATTTGAGAACTCCGGCTCTTCACTTGTAGTGAACAGGACAGACGAATTGAATTTTGTCAAAAGCGTTAAGCATGTGGTCGTTGAGTCCCAAAATCTGACAGAACCATCTTCATGGCCAGTTATCATCAAGGATTTCAATGTTCCCTTCTTTGAATTTTTAGACGTATGGTTTGATACTAACTGCCCAATCTTACCACCACTAATGGGCCAAGCCTATAATAAACACGAATACAAATCATTGATATTTACACGAAACAATAGACCTTATTAAACAATTTTAAATTTATATACAAAATTATGACCCATAAATAATACAAATGGCTCTTATTTTGGTTAGTTTTCTTTCAAATTTACATTTTTAGAGAATTCTCCGTTGTGTCCAATTTTGACCAGTGCGTTATAAACATCTTCCTCGATATTGGTAACATGGTGAAAGCATGTGACGGCTGAAGGATGAATTGAATTTAAATACGGCTGGGGAAAGTACACGGGCCAGTTTTCACTCGTCAAATCAACTGTTACCATCTCCTCTTCAGCTAATATTACTAATGCTAATGGCGATAAACTATTATTGATATCATTTGAAGCCCCATCAGTTCCTTCAATTTCAGAATTTCGAATAACAACAAAGTCAATAACTTTTGACGTCAAGTCAAAGGCAACGTGTGGTTCTTCACCCTCAAGAGCAGCTGCAAATACGTAATAAAATAAGATCAATTTTAATTTAACAATGAATGAAATGAGTCAAATGAAAAATAGACGTAAAGTGATGTAAATATATTATAGTTAATGATAATGATTCAAGAGACAATTAGTTAATTACATTCTGCTTTGATTGAGACTGTAAAGTGGTCCCCATAAGCTGCCCTAGGCATTCCACCACTGAATGCTACAATAAGTTCTCCACAGTCATCCTTCCAGAATCGAATCTTTCCAATTCGTTTGCACGGAAAGGGACCATACGGAGTAGTTGCTTCTTTGTAAGGCTTTTCATTGTTTTCCAAGTTCCAAATAATGTAAGATCCATCATTGTGAGCTGAAGCAAACAATCGTTCTCGCTCTCCCTCCGCACCCTCTGAGTATTCCTCTAACCAAGTTAGATCTTCGAGTTGTTGAGTTGAAACAAAATTCTATGCATAATTACAGAATTGTTAATTGATGTTGTTACAAGGTCATGATTAATAAATAACTCTTCGTCATTGTGTTTTAATTTAATTACTTTGGTGTTCTTTTGGGCAGCGATATCCCAGAGTACAATAAGTCCGCGCTCGTAACCAATTAACAACTTCATTTCGTGAGGGACTTCCAGAATACTTTCAACTGCGCCAGGATTAACCTTGTAATTTTCTGGTCCACTGATAAGAGTTTTTAAAGCAAAAGTTAATACTATTCTCTTAACAGTTGAATTAATAGGCTGTCGGCAATTATCAAACAAATACGTTACTTACTTTTGTAAAACAACGTCTAAATAAATTATTTTATCTCCGATTTCAAACTTGTCAATGTCAAGAGTGTAAATGTTTCCTCCTTCTGTTCCTACGTATGCATTTTTATTATTATCTTGAACCGTCAGACTGGAAATTTTCTTCAGTCTACAAAAATAAGTTGGTTACAATTACATTTTAAAATAAAATTACGCAAGATTATATTACTAAATGGATATAGTTATAATTAACGATGTAATACTGCAAGAAAAACTTACTTTCCCTCTAAAGAATATGACTTGACAAGTTCTAAACTTGAATTAGAAAATTTCCACAAATGTAGAGAGTTGTCATCACAGAGCGTTATGATACGAGCTTTTTTTGGAACAAAAATTATTTTAGTTACAGCTGATTCCTCTTCTTGAGGATGTTGACCGACAAACTCAACTCCTGGCTGTCCAACACTATTAAAATGTGAAATATAAAAACTTTCTGTAACTAATCCGCACTTTTATACCTAGGTACTCATTACTCATTATTAGCGATTTTAACTGACAGAATTAAAATTAAATATTGTGGATGTACATTATAATAGCACCCGATTTGCTGGCGATGGCAAGCAGTCCTAACTGAGCATTGTAAGCTAATGCTGTAGGCTTTGAAGGAAATCCATGAGTTATGGTCTAGAAAAATATATAATACAGATTACAATTTTTGAAAGGTTATATCTGCTTTCATTGAAGGATTGGCCAATATTTTTTAACTGGAAAACGTATTGTACCTTTCGAAGGGAAAACAACTCCTTTTGAACTTTTATCCTTTCCGCAGAAACGTGGGAACCCCTCCCTCTTATGAATTTCAACATATCGTTATCCGGTGACGACCTTAACAGCGTTATCTGGAGGAAATAAATTCAAATATTATTATCAGTCGGATGGCAAGTGGCTAGCTAAGATTCTTCAAATTTATACAATACCCCATTGTTCGTTTATTACGGGTTTTATAATGCTGTCTATACTGACTAATAAATCAAATCAAACAATAAACTACTGCAGTACTACATATACTGTGCAATACAATTAGGTATGTACTTTCGCCAACGAACATGGATTAATTACGCAGATGGTAAACTCATCCAGACGCACCCAGCCTTCGAGACACTATAAAAGATAGTGCCTCCAATATACTTAATTGTTACAAAGAAAGAATTCTAAAGAAAAATTGGCAATGGGTTGCGGGATTGCTTCGTTGTATAGACTTTGGGCGTCACAAGTTGATGATTAATCATTTAGTTTTAACATTTTAATAAAAACAATTTTATCAATCTACATATTTGGATATGGATCTATTGTTTACGAAAAAATTAATGAATCAATGCTTTACCATCAATCATAAAAGAGTCCTTTCCCTGTCTTCTTTTATATTATAGTGTTTGATTAAAAAGAATGGGGTTGTTTTTCAGGCCACTTTGTCTGGGTGTTTCAGGCCACTGCTTGATTCAGGATTTTGCGACTGATTTAATTATTTAATCGACTCTTTGACATTTCGATCCGAAAAGCATGCTTCGCCAGTCACCACTCAGAATTCAGGGACTCGCCACCTAATAATTTTAACAATAAATAAGATAATAATTGTAACATAAAGCTAATACTTTGGTTATACAATAATTTTATAACCCATTATTCATGATTAATAGATACAATACTTATAGGAAATTAATATCTAGGTATTATATTTTTAAATAAGGACAACCATTAAGAATTGGAATAACGATTACAAAGTTTTTCATTGTCTTATTGCCCTTACAAAGTAAGTCTGCCTGCATTAATGACCTTAGATTAATGAGAAATGTTAGGTAGGTAATAGGTAACTAGAAATGGCTATTTACGTTGAGGTATCGTGCGCCAGCTAAAAACTCAAATACAATTAAATAGCCTACTTTAATTGCTTTTTAATGCCGCTTCTACTTAATTATTTCTAATTTGCAAACGACAGGTGGAAATGGAGTAGATTAGTACTGGAATGTGAGTGAAGTATGAAGTCGTAAAGTTTTATTTACTGTCGGTATATAGTTATATTGTCATGAGTCAAGTAGGGAAAAATTTTAACAACCGGGAGAGTTAACCTCTGATGGGGGGTCTAGTATTTGAAGAAATATTTGTAATGCGTCACCTTAAATTATGTCGAAAATTTTAAAGAAAATGTAAGTATTTATATAGGCAAGTAGACTGCCTGAAGTGTCAATGTTAAGAATGGATGTTGATATTTCAATCCCTCCCCCCATTTATTCAGCCCTCTTCTCAATTCGGTAATGAAGCGACCACACCTCCACAAGCACTAGGGTTTAATGTAAGGTTTACTGTTTGGTTGCTGTTACGGCGGGTCAAAAATTCAACTGATGACAAATCCTAAATACACTTTTAAAGTATCAAATAATATGACTAATCGCTATTGAATACTAAATTGACAAAACAAGTACACAACACCCACACGTTTGAAATTTGACAAATAATGTACGGTCACAAATGACAAGTATCGCCAATTGCCTACACTGATTTTAGTCTTAAGTCTCTTAAGTCTTATAATTGTACTCAAATTATTGCCCAATCAATAATCACTGATCAAATCTCAAATAGTAAATTCTTTGAATTGCAAAACTTACTCATACTTTTGAATTGTTTCCCTTCTGCTGCATATGATGACAAATAGCAGATGTAAATGCAAATTAGATATTATTTCTAACAAGGACGAAAAGAGCATTTACTGCTGGCTGTCGATAGTGTTTAACTATGTATTATTATAGTATTCTAATTATTTAGTTATTGACAATTTGACAACTAGTCACAACAGCGAAACAAAACAAGAGACAAGTTGTGGCTTGACCAGTGCAGTGCCCAGTCACGGCCTATAATATATTCCAATTCTTTGTCTTCAACCAAATCACTGATTAAATTTATACCTGTGATCAGTGAATCAGTGCGATGTAATCCCTCACAGTCCCTTTGTGACAATGTTTATTGACTATCAAAATTATTATTAAATTTATCACCTGTGTAAGTTGTTGTTGTAGTTGTACGGGTTGTACGAGTGAGATGGTGAAAGTAATACATCTATTCTACGGAAATGCACAAATACCAGACAGAACTCCCAGCCGCGGAATATTATGGCGGTGGCTTATACCCTTTCTGCATCGCATCAGAGCAGCAGCGGCGGCGTCTTGCTCAACAATTTTTACATTACGTGCCTCGTACGGGGGAGTCATCGGTTCTATGGAATTTTTTCAAAGCGTTGTGGATTTTCCTGTCCCAAGGAGTAGTAGCGAAAAAGGATGTCTGTCAAAATTATATTATAATATGCATTGTACACGAACACATGAAAATTTGGGGAAAAGGTGTTGTATATATAATATAGCCTTTAGTTTACTGTAAATTAATGATTTCAGTTCTTGTAGTTGATTATCTATTTTTGTCACAGATTTCTTATATGAAGAGAATTTTAAACAATATGGCGGCGATATAATTCGATAGAAAAATTCATCGGTTCATATTTAAGTAAATAAAAAAAATGAATATGCAGACTTTTTAGACTTGGTCTTCTGTTAGCGAAGGGTTTTATTAACAGTGAAAAACATTGTCTTGATATTCTAATAGATATCTCAGACGCCGGATGTTCAGTTCAGCCCCGATATCGGCGATTTCCCGAATGCAAAATGCAACCGCATATCAGGCAGTGCACAAGGTTTCGCTTGGGAAATACCACTCGTGGGAAAAATGGGAAGCTAATACTCCAGTGGGTGGGAAAATGGGAAATCGAAATAATAAGTGGGAAATAGAGACCAATTTTCCCAAGATGGTGACTAATTTCGAACATACTTTCAACAAAATCGGGTGGGATATGGAAATATCCGAAATTATGAGTGCAGTGCGCAGTGCAGTACCAATTCTGCCAATGAATCAAAAATCAGAAATATAATAAAATATAGTCAAATGAAACGACAAGACGACTAAAATACGCTTCGGCCCAACTTAAACTTTAACCTTTTTAGTCCTTTTTATTAGACTTTAGGCCATTTTGGATTTTGATTTTGTAACATGATTACAGTGATTAGTAATTTAGTGTTTTTAATAGTAGTGTAATTGTAGTCTGAAAAGTATTTTGATTAATATAATGTGTAGTAGTAGTAATTTTGTAGTAATGCCCTACATGTGGAGGGGCGTGAAAATTCATGCGGTGGTAGTAGAGAAACATAGTGGTTGGTGTACTTAGTGAGTGGCACACTTTTATGATCTTAAACTTGAGTAGTGGTCTTATTTTTTTCGAATGGTTTAACTCGGAACCTTGCGATCCGAATGAACCTATTTCTGAACTCCGTGTTCCTATTGACCTCTAGATGAACAGAAAGTTTCGTTTTTATACTTCAATGCTTTCAAAAGTCTGCAGGGACAGAACACAAACAGACAGAAAAGTGATCGCTCACAGAGTAACTTCGTTACTCCGAATTGTCCGCATAAACGAACTTAATTAACATGGGGCACATGAAGATTTTTAAAAATAGAAGTTTATTGACATTTTGACATATATGGACTATGCATGGACTAGACTGAGCTGGACGACATGAGTGAGCATATATATATTTTATTGAATTTCAGAACCGAAAAATTTATATATTATAAATCTTCTGCTACAATATTTTGCTATTTGCACCCTGTGTTTTTAAAAAGAACACTGCCAGACAGTTTAAAAATATTCTCAATGGGCTTACATATCAGTAAAAAGGGTAACATACTAATTTTATTCCTCTCTAATTGCGATTCTTCCCGTCGCAATTCCTCCCCGCTATAACCTCTTCGTCTGCAATTCCTCCAGCTGCAATCCCTCCCGTTTACAATTGCCTTGCTTTTCCAAACAAATTGATAAGATGGAGGTCTAGGATTAGGGCAGGATTAGAAAAATGAAATCCTATCACTTTGGAAAAAGGCCGGGAGGAATCGCAGCGGGGATGAGTTTTTAGGGGGGGGGGAGCAATCACAATTGGGAAGAAATTCACGGAATCAGTAAATAGGATGCTCGATCACAGAAAAAACTAGCAATTAGTAAAAGTTCGGGTACTTAATTTTTATTCATCCATTCCATGGGTGAAACTGTGACCAGGACCAGACCTGATATACAGTTCCCCCTAAAAGGTGTTCCTATAAAAATGATGTTGGAAAGATGGTCACATTCTGTTTTAAGCCAGAATTTATACACATGCAGTTTTTCAGCACCAAAATATAAAGTATATCCTGCCCTTTTTCCAGTGCGCCATTGCCGTAATGCAAACTTGGTAGTTGGTACTAATGCACACTGATGCCATTGGAACCAAAAGTGGCATTCAGAGGGTGTGGGAATTTCCATTGTTAACAGAGCCACACCGAACCACACCAAAATATTTGGTGCAAGTGATGGCCCACATACTAGGTTATCAACTCCCGTTGACACTTTTTGCCCCTTTGTCTACAAAAGGCATCCAAAGTTTTTTTTACGTATGGAATTGCACCCGACATCCAATGCAGCAGGCTCCCGAAGGCCGACCATCAGTTGTCTTTTAATTAAATTAATTTAATTATTGATAAATTTATCCCCGGGTAGCCAGAACATGACAACAAAGGGCAATGTCTTCTTTATTATGCAGCGGTACGATACATTATGGGAACCCCTTGAAGTTCTGTATGTGTATGTGATCCATTTATCTATCTATGTATCTATCTATCTGAGGCCAATTTTTTCCTATTTCTAGTCAACTTTTTTGAATTCTGTTTTCAGTATTGAGTCATGTGACCACTGAATAACAAAACCCAGAAAAATGGACTAAATCTCCCCACACACTCCACCCCATATCCCACCCACTTTTCTTAAAATTCAAGTTTTTTGAATTCTGTTTTCAGTATTGAGTCATATGTTATATCAATAAGAAAACCCAGAAAAATGGACTAAGTCGCCC
>JAAAYG020038418.1:0-13542 GCA_009936455.2 Tomocerus minor
AGACATACAGACATACAGACATACAGACATACAGACAGAGTGGGCATTTCTATAAAGCAGCTCCGCTACTTAATAATACCCTGCACTTATACATATTAATACTAAAATATCAAGCGAAACATACAATGACATCCTGCTACGTTAATACTAGTTTAATTTGCTATCGACAACGACGATAACTGGATCGGTAGCATACAAAACTCATCACTTTATTAGATTATTTGTCACCATGAATTAAAACTAGAGGAATAAGTCGAAAGAAGTTATGTGGAAAAGTTGAGGCATAGCATACCTTGAGAGAAATGGTTGTGCAAGAGCTAGTTCTACTGTTAGCCGTTTGCAAGGGTTAAAAACCAGTAGCTTCTCCATGAATTGAACTGTATCGTAATCGCGAGTGGTCAGTATATCATCTAAAGAGCTGTCTCGGAATTCAATGGCCTTTTCAATCATTGATTCGTTTATTGCCTCTGCTGTGCTTCCTTTACACAATTCTTCGATCTCTGTAAATATACGTAATAATAAGCTCATTAAACGTGTCACTGCTTTCTTTTTAATATGAAAAACTGTTTAAGACGATCTCCGAATACAAACGCAGCTTTATAGCTTGAAATCGTATATTCGTATGATAATTGATAACACACTGATGTTAGATTGTCTACCTTGATGAGTAGGCTCTTCGATGGTGCTCATGATTGCTTTCATCATTTCGATTGTTGTGGCTCCAGAAAACAGAGGACGTAATAATAACATCTCCGCTGTAAATAAACAAAGAAAACTGCATGCCATCCATTTCTCTCACGACCACACTTCTATAATGCGTGTGCCACAAATGTACTATTGGGTCATGGGCTTTCATTTAGCGACAGTTAGTCAGTTACTTCCTTGCGTTGAAAATTGAGTTTGTAACTAATTTATCTTTTATCATGCAGTATTATAAATCATGATGTAATTACCGAGGATACATCCAACAGACCACATGTCAACGCTTTTCTGGTACCTGAAAGAAAATATAAAGCGTTATCCACAACTAAGCTGCATCACAATCTCAACAGACATGAACCCGGTACCAACATTTCATCACGTTACCTTTTACAAGACAGAAGAATTTCGGGTGGACGATACCACCTCGTAGCAATGTAATCCGTCATAATCATATTTTCATTGTTATCATCAAGGTTTACGTTTTGTGGGTCATTTATAGAACGAGCCAAACCAAAGTCTCCCAATTTTGCATTCAAGGTATCATCCAGTAAAATATTTGCTGGCTAAAATTGAATTTGCCATTATTAAAGATTGAACGCAATATTATCAGGAGGACTTGACAAAGAAGAGATCCGAGGACATTAACATTTTAACGTAACATATACGTAACAAATACATGTGCATTTTATTATAACTGCTGGAACTGCAATATGAAAGTGAAAGCTGAGGTTTAATGGCCGTACTCGAATAATTATGTATGTTATACAAAAAATACCATCACTAATTAATACAAGTTTCGAAAGCCAATAATATATTCATTTAGCTTGGATATTACATAATATTACAGTAGTGCTATTGAATGTACAAATTAGACAAATTACTTATTTCTCCTGTCTCAAAATTCTCAATATTGACAAGGAACTTTCCTTTAGATACCTTATCACATCAGCAGAAATACTTTTTGGTTTATGTGTGTATAAGATACGGTATTTATAAAATGCACGCGTATTTGCACAATATGTTTTCATAGCAGAGCATTAAACCCTTGCCTTCCAATTTTACTTTTGTACATTTTTAGTTAGTTAACATATTTAACCTTAAGATCACGATGAATGACATCCGCAGAGTGAAGAAATAAAATTGCCTTCAAGACTTGATAAGTGATATGGCGAATGGTTTCATCCGTCAGTTGTTTCGGCGAATACTTGATTACCTTATGCAAATCATTCTCTGCAAAACAGTTCAGTAAGTTATTTCCAGGCTTTTGCATTATTTAGCCTAATGCGATATACATTCGATTGTGGCATTAAAGAAAAGTTCTAAAGCAGAAATCTCAGCTTTTGCATTCTGCGTTTGTAGTTTTGAGCGTGATGATAAAACATTTTACCAATAAAGCAGTTATATAAAAAAATCCGCACAATGATTAGAACTGATTTATTAAGTCTTATAATAAGAAAACCTATTTTGAGCACTCCAGAAGAGCATTACTTGGCTTCCCTGACCACATTAAAGGCAAATGATCCACATAAAATTTGCACATTTTACAGTACAAGTTATTGTGTTTAAAATGAAATTCTGAATGATGTAATTTATTAAATCAGCTTTAGATTTGTCTTGGACTGTGAGGCTATATACTTAATTACTTCCTGAGTGTGATTACATTCGGCTACTCTTTAAAGTTGTGAATTCAGCTCAAATGTAATTGATTTTGACCTATGCCTACATGATAACCTTGGCGAAATATCTGCATTAGTGAATGGTTTTTAATGATTATCAATCTAGGAAGCATGTCTCTTTGAACTGACCGAATAATATCCTCCAGAAATTGTTTGGAGATGATCGAAATTCTAAATAAATGATTGAGGGCCCTGACAATAAAAGAGCTTGGATAGCGACTGCCGTCTCCTTTATATCAAAGACAACAAAAAATACGCTCAATCGAAAAGTTGTGATTAACTAAATACATAGGTCACGCAGATCGAATTTGACTCTAAGAGTGAATTAAAATCATGAACGTATCCCCAAAATCAAGAAAGTACACCAGAAAGACACAGTTGAAATCAACAAAATGAAATTAAATGAAATGAAAGAGGTTTTAGTGGTATAAGTAGTATGTATGACCTCTGTATGACTAAATCATATGGTGCATTGTAAAAAGAGGCAAAATGAAACGAAGACTACTAACGCAACGCTAGAGATCTTTCAGAGAATTACCAGTTTACCAGTTCCATTCTGTCTCGGGAACTCTTTGTTTGCATATTGTGCATTATATAATGTGTCTACTTACTCCATATGTAAAAATGTGTATATGCTATACGTGCATTGCTATATTTCGCCAGAAATCTGTTTTTATTGCTATAGTTTGGATTCCCCAATGGTCTAGTCAAATGAATACGAAGTTTTAGGTGAACTAACTGATATCTTTGTATGGTAGTAGTGCAAAATGGAACAGTTAGATTCAGTTGTAACTAATTGAAAAATAGCGACAAGAACATTAGTAGAGAACATTGAAGTTCATGTATTTGTTGCTGTTACGCTACGCTACGCCACGGTACGCTTATTATAGTAAAACGTCGTAATCACTTTATGTTATGTATGTGTGCTCTGTTCCGTTCTGTTTTGTGCTAGCTTAGAGCACATCACGTTTATTAATACCTACGTACGTGACAAAGTGGCAATGACAATTCTGTGCAGATCAAACCATATCCTACCTTTCTGTCCCTTTGCATATATATATATACCTAAGATATGTGTATATACCTATATATACCCTAATGACACCTAATAATATGTGGAGACGATACTTTGATAGCTACAATATTATGCTCTATGCAGATATGTACGAGATACGCCTATTAAAAATGTAACTGTTACTTTTCTACTGTCAACGTACTGCTACACCCAGTTAGTAGTTCGCTATAAAATGTCTCATGTTTATATTGAGTGTAAAAAGTACAAATACTCATTTATTTTAGTTAGTTCTTATCAATAGAACGAGACAGACTCTTGGATCGGAATTACTCGGTTGAACTACTTTTCCTTATAATTGACCATCTAAATGCATGATGTAATAGCAATACAAAAGTACAATGCAATTCCGTATCTTTGCAAAAGCCTGGCTGTTGTTGAATCAACGGTTTATTTCTCCTCGCCTATTTTCCATTTTCTATTCCAATACAAAAGAAACAATTTGTTATCCTGCACGCATTAGTCTTGGTATCTCTTTACGTCTTTTAGCTACAATGTCACAGTTTACTGTTCTGTCTGCTAACAATTAATGCATTTTTTCCTCCATGCTCTAAGTTCTACTCACTATCATCCTGTATTCGTGTAATCAACTAATAATCAATTTATTTGCAGATCAAATTAACACTCAACAACAAAAGGACCATTGTTGGAATAATAAAATCTATTGAGTCACAAATCTCACAAACAATAATATCTGAAGTTCTAACTTTAGGCTTTAAATCATAAATATAGAGTTCTGTTTCAATTACCATCATACACAAGCCTATTGCAAAAATGTAGCAAGACATAAATCAAGGAGATACATTTGTAGACGGTGTTTCTGTAATACTCGCCTTTTACACAACTTTAATGTGCGATTCTATGCAGGAAGCACTTTTGGCTATGAGCGTACTAAGGCAGTTTATAAATCTAAAAGGAAATAGCCATTTGCAGATGAAATAGTCAATTCAGAAAATAGATCTGCCTCACTTAACGTCAACTTGAATTGAATAGTTAATCTGAAATGTGCACCTACGCTTTATGTACAGAGTAACTTTTAGGGGTTAATCGCAAGATACACACTTTGGAATGTTTGGATGGACCTGTGTTACGTGAAGGTAGGTGAATGTTACTGTGATGGGTAGTATGTAGTATGTTTTCGTATAGTACATTAGAACGATTATCAGCTAATACAAGCTTGCTTATAACTTCCATAAGGAATGTGTATACAGATAGTAGGAGAGTTAGTATGGAAGTAATAACGAAAAAGGATGAATCTCAGTGAACTTACCCATAAAGGGGAAAACAAGATAAATATCGAGGTTGTTGGAAGCACGATGAACATTGGTAAGTGAAATGATATTGGGATGATGGCCAAACTCGCGGAGGAACATTATTTCTCTGTAAGTTCTTTGTGCGTCCGTGTCATTACGAAACGCATCGAAAATCTTCTTTAGAGCCACTTTCCTTCCGGTTTCTCTCTCAAATGCCTCCCATACAATCCCGTAAGCCTAAACATAAAAGTAAACATCATCCATGTATCCATTCGTGATTTATGCAACCATTGCTAAGAGCCTATTGCTTGGAAAAAGGACATCAACCAAAATAACATTTTTGTCGTACTAAACATTATCATATCAGATCATGTTCAATGTAGTTTCTAGCAATGCAATAATTAATAATAACGATATTGGCTGAAAGAAAAAAAAATGTACTAGTAGTGAGTACAAAATCTTTACGTTGTTTGTGGCTAAAGATTATATTTGACATACCCCTTTTCCCAAACGCTTTCGAATTTCGTACAATTTCTTGACGGGGGTGTCGACTTGTCTCTGAGCGGAGTTTGTGCTGGTGACAGAGCCGTTACTGAAAGTTTTCTTATCGAAATCACTTGTAGTCAATATACTGGAGTTGTTAGATGCGACAGATGAATTTTTCTGATCCCCCATCGAGTTTTCAAAGTTGCTATTCCTAGTCAAAGGTCTGGATACGGATTTGTTAGTTAAAATGGGAAGTTGATGACTAGAATGTTTTCTACTTGCTTCAGTCCCTTTTCTATTAGAACTTCCTTGTTCAGAAGCGATAGCGGTAGAGATGCCTTTGTTGGTCGGGAATAATAGTTCTGATTTTTCATGGTGCATTCCCTTGATAGAAGGACTAGTGGTGCTATCAGTCTTGTTAGTGTTTGTAGTATTTGCTCCTGATAGATTGTGGTTTTCTTTCGGAAATTTCATAACCATGATAGATATACTGTGCTGTCACGCTATTAACTTAGGTGAAAACATTAACAAGTTGTGGAGAGGGAGCTGTTGGCTACTTGTCTTTGTAAAACGAATTAAATCATACTGATTAGGTTAAAACAATTAAGGAGGTATTAGTTTTGAACAAGTAGAGGCAAACTCGTAATTAATTTAAATGAAATGTTTCTAAACGCTTTAATTAGTATTTAAGTGATGAAGTCTGCTTTCCCTCCCCAATTTTCTTTGCAACTTTCACTGTCGGAAGTTGGACTTGAACTTGTAACTTAAACTAAGCAAAGCAGAAAGATATCCATGAGACGAATTCTTATCTCTTGGTGGCTAGTAATTTATGGTTTCCTTCTTCCGTCAGAACTTTAAAAGTTGGATTGGATTTTATTCAAGAGTTTCGACGGAAGATCCTTCCTCACCACGCCACGAATCGAATGAAGCCAACTTTCTTACTACTGAAAGAAATTTCTTCGCAGAGTTTTTTGGTTAGCTGATATGTCAAGTCACTGATTCACATAGGGAGCATTTGTCCAGTTTTTAGTGGAGTGAGTCAAGTTCAGCCGTTTCCACTTTTCATTATCATCACAAAAAGGGGGAAGGAATTGATCCAGTTGTTTGATTAAACTTTCACTGTTGCTAAGAGCATCTCTTTCACAAATTCTTTGTGCATATCCTTTAGCTGTTCAGAGGATCACTGCTGGATCACTTTTCTTCCACTACAAGACTGCAACCCTGCAATCTTCGACGGCCATTGTGTAATAATTCCTACCTACGCCCAACAGATATTTTTTTCATTCTATTGCTGTCCTATCAAATTCAAAAATTCTTTATAGCAAAAAAGTTTATTTTTTCACCATGAGACAGACATAAGGAGTGTGAACATAATGTAAAAGCGTAAACTGCATGAAGTACAACCTAATAGTGAATATGTGAGTACATTATAGGTTTGGTGAGGGTTATTATGGGATGCATTCACAGTTGATGGCCAAGTTTATACTATAGGAAAAGGAATCATGAATATATTTGGCCTTTCTCTTCATTTCTCCCCTCTTCCTTCTAGTCGAAATTTTATGATACGTCCTGACACGGACACCTTTACATGTCACGCCCTAACTTATTATTTTCCACCCCATCCTTTCACCGACTGACTCCGAATATCGACCCCTTCATTCATAAATAAATGCATTATCAACCAAAACACAACAGGGTAGTAATCGAAGGCATGAATTACGACTATGGCCATTGAACACAATTTAATATTCCTAGTTATTTCAAATAGATAACCTTCTCTATCGAGGATATTATTTCATATAATCGGAAATTTTAATTCTAATAGAATCAACAGTTATCTATATTTATTTTACTTCACCTTTATGAGTTAGTACAGACTAAAGACAAAAAATTCATTGAATTTCAGACAAATTGTTGTACAGAACGTTTGAATTCTTCTATAATGAATTAACGATATGCTACTATAATATAAATTATTGCCATACTGTTGCTAATTCACATATTACTAACAGATCAGATCGTATTCAGTCGTTTGTAATTTGATCCCACAATTCTTAAATTGCGTTAATAAATTGCATTGGTATATATGATACTATTGTTCTCGCATATAATAGTAAACCAATAAAAGCACAAAGGCATTCCTCAGTGGGCCGCTTTAGCCAAGGCGCCATTAGAGGTGAAACGATAAAAGCAATTGGAACGGTTTGCCTTTTTATTGTTAGATATGAATTATTTTACGGGACCCAAGAGCCAAATTATGACAGCCGATGTTATAGAATGGCACTTTGAACTGAAGAAAATTGCCAATTTTTTGGAAAGCAATGGTTACATAGATTACTTATTACTTAGCAGAAAAATGAGTCCCAAAACTCACAATTCTCTTTTGTTGGAAAACTGCAGAATGTCCTCGATTTCTTATATCGTTTTGGCTATTGGTCAATGACTTCACACGCCATTTCAGTAACTCTCGGAATTAAAAGAGGGCTTTTATATTGGCAAAAAATATGATTTATTGAAATTGCATTCTTACTATTTTTACCTTTAAGACATTTGAAAAGTGAAGCATTGAAGAATTGAAACATTGTTAAAATTAAAAGTAAAAATGATATAGCTAGCCCTAATTGGACAGTTGGATAACAATTCTGTGGACAGTCTGATGTATAGAACCCTTTACAATGTCTCAATCCTCGCAAAAGTGAAATCATAACTGCTTTATGTACCATTTCTCTAAAATTGCTAATTTATAACATGATGTCCGGGTTTTGTTGTAGTTTCAATGAAGTTTATTGCACTTACCATTACCGTTTCAAAATAAAATATCATGACAATTTGAGAGGGTAACCAGTAGAAAGTAATAGTTTTATTGGCTATGGTAAAATAATAATGGTAGTGGTTTCTGGTTTCCTTACAAAATGTACCTAAATATATTTCCTGCTAAGAGATTGAACAGTTATAAAAAGTTGCCGATGGTTTTATGAATGCAGTAATGCAGTTTTCAAATTTCAATTCAACACAGTACCAATTCCTATTTCTAGTTAGGAAGAATTAAGTGACATAATGGCAATTTATTAAAGTGACAGTTACAATGAATCGGTTTTTTCATTTCCAATTAAACACGTACGCTTGCTACTCACTATCAAAGAGACTTGATTGCTATTATTACACTATTGTTAGTGATGGCAATGTTACTTTTTGGCTTCGCCTGTCAAAAAAACAAACAATACTCCATTACCAGCACAGACAGAACAATAAACCTGAAACAACTTGACAATAGCCAACTATCGAAAAGGGAAATTCTTGGAATACTTCTGCTTTATTAAGTAGATTGATGTACTCTTCACTCAACACCTGCTTTGAGCAGAAAACTGTAAGTCTTAGCGTATCTAACAATAGCACTCTGCGGCACATTCACCCATTTTTCTATGTTCATCGTCTGCTTATTCATTTCAACTCATTATCCACACTTACTTATGTTCGTCATACAATGTTTTGTCGCGAGTTGACAATTAACAGTTAGCCATTTCTCATTTTTATTGCTTACAGTAAACACTGATCATGCTATATTGATCATGTAATTTGAAGGATTCCTTTTCATTTCCTTAACTTTATGGAAATATTTCAGCAACAAGTTCAGTTCAGTTTAAGGAAATACAAGTATATATAATCTGTTAGGAAAAGGCAAACTTCTTAATAAAAGAACTCAATTAAATTTTTTTACAAACTTTAATAAATTATGCAAATTAAGACAGGTTTGATATTATTGTTGTGTGTCTACCTCGTGGCAGATGCAGATAATCCCAATAACTTGAATTATATATCATGTAGATATTTTATGGTGGCTTTGTCTTGTCAGTGACTCAATTCTCATAGAAAGTGAAAATTATTGGTTTACATAGACCAAAGTAGAAAATTCTATGTTTTAGGCTTTCAAACACTATGATCACCATTTTAAACATAATATTGTCAACCAAGATTTATTTAGAGTTTTCTCTTTCTCCGTATTAGACAACTAAAGTTGATGATCTTGATATTCAGAATGTTGAATGTATTACATGTGCATGTACAGCAGAATCTTTTCAAATGCCATTATCCTAATATGTGTCAACGTGTAAATAACTATAATTCGTTAATTTTTACAACCTTGTGGAACAGTTAATCTTTCACCCTCACATTCTGCAATTTACATTTTAATCCGCGCAAGTGCCATTTTCTCCTTATAAGTAAAATTAGTTAATCATTTGTGGATTATTTACATGGGTCTTTGTTTGGCGAAAAGGAAAATTAACATTTTAAAGGATGGGCTAATACATTAAATATTCCAAGATTGGCAGTTGACCCACATTAAACAAGTCTTGACTCATGTCAACTTGGTGCAAGAGCAAGCCAATCCTTAAATGTATTAAACTGCACACTTTCTTAACGAGTGATATTGTGTCAGTAGATATGAAGAAGTAAACCTACACAATGCACAAGTGTGAACACACGACAGGAAACGTTTTCTAATGTAGTTAAGTTTGACTTGTTTAGATAATTGCAAGTTTTCTTTTACTTTGACCATGCTGATGAATAATGTAAAACTCATTGTATCAACATAACATAAAAAGTGTACATCTAATAGATTCGTATTTCATTGTATGCATATCGCAAACATTACTAATGTATTGTCTAAGTGTGTGCATTTGTTTGTATGTAAATAATAATTTTCATAATGCGCAATTAGGGTAATTGATCTAACTTGGACATTGAATGCAAATTTAAGGAGTCGCAAGCACGAATTAATGACTATGGATAAGATATGCAATGTTTTTACAACTTTACAAGTAGGTGTAAGAAGAGTGACAGCAGTAGAGCAAATAGGCTGAACAGACGGTCGGAAAGGCCAGCCAAATGTCACTTCTCGTCTTGACTTGTAATTAATACAACTTCAGAATGAATTTACATCTTTTTTACACCAACACATCACTTTGCAAGCTGCAGATGTGCTACGGATGTAGGCTCTGGCCATTTTTAATATTTTTTCTTTGGAGTTCGATTCAAAGAGGTTTTTATTCAAAGATTACTGTCCATAACTGCAAAATTGCAATTACTGTTAATGTAGTATCTTTTAAAGCACACCTATTCATGTATGCATAAACTAAATATAATATTGCATATTGATTCTTCATATATGTATAGTAAAGGATTTGTTTAGAATTTCGATTACCAAGTATCTTCGGTTTTTGAACTTTATTCGTTTTGAAATTGTAAGTCAAATTATGTACGTTACACATACAAAATCATTCTTCTGTTCTAGCTAATAGAAACTTTTGCTTCCCAATTTATTACATTCGTGGTGTTTTAATACGCACTGTAACATGGAACAAGGAACAAATAAATGGACTTGGATTCATAATTCGTATGCTTTAATGAATGTAGTCTTCTGGTATCCGTATGTATTGTGTGTTTCCCATTATTAACATTAGAGCTAACAGAATTGCGCGTATAGAAATATATTTTTGATCAGATTACATTGTTTCATGTTTTACGTGATGTGTAGTGTCCTTTGATCCGGAAATGGCAGCAAATAACGTGTGTGGTCTGGATTTGGTATGGAACCCCTGGTAGAAGGTCTAATAATAGATTCTTTTAGATTTGGCAAAGGATGCAAAACGGTACCCCAGTTGTTTATTTGAAAACAATACAGCTTTGAGATGATTGTTGTAGGTGTCTCATGTTATTTTCTGAGATAAAAAGAAACTATTTCGGATGAGTTTTGTCTACTAAAAGCATTCGTATGAGATTGAACAAAGAAAATGCTTTGATGATCCTACTGAATCAAGATGAAATGAATAAGATGCAACGTAGCCGATTAATTTCTTTTGTAGTCGACCTCCTACATTTTATTATAATATCACAGAGCTATAAAAGCCCAACATCATTCTCTATCGTAATAATAATATGACAATGACAATTCAACTGAATAGTGCAGTACAACAATCCAAAACTCAAAAAGTTACACAAGCCAAGTCAAATACATTAGTAAGTCAAATCTTCTCTTAAAAGTCTATCTATAAGTAAACCCACATTTCCTTGCTATTTATTACCATACAATAAAGCATAATTTGCTAAATATTGGCAATCCATATAATATAACTCAACAAATTCCACTACGCACAGCTAAAGTTAAGAAATACATTAGTGATTTGATTAGGTGGCTATATTCATTAATATTTCTACCTTAGACATTACAATATTAGTAATCAATGTAACATTTAAACACATTGGAGGCACACATTGAATGTGATCATTTTGGTACCGTACCCATTACAGAAGAACGCATGTAAAATTTTACATTTCGCTTTAGCACAAGAATTAAATCTAAGTTTAATAGAGAAATATTAATGAAGTGGTTCTACCTAATTAGGAATAATGATAATCGGATTTATACATAATTTGAGAATAATAACATGAATAGTGTTAAAACAAAGATTTCAACTACAGTAAAAAATAGGAAACCTATTAAAACAACATAAAACATAAAAGTCCTTTTAATGTAAGGTAACAAAAAATAAGTAACCCAAAAGGAAGTATAGACATAATAGTAATGACGTGTAAAAGGTACGTACGACAATCAATTCAGTATAGTAAGTAGATTGTAGTAAACTACAGTAAACATTGAATACATCGAATACGCGAATGAGCTGCTTTTTACACACAGTACACATGTTACGCTTTTTTATTTGAGATTCTAAGATAATTTTTGCCACCCGACGTGCCCGAAAGGATGCAATTCCTTTAAATTGCATCGCGCATAATGATGAACTTAACCATATAAAATCAATTCACATTACCATTACCATACAACAAGATTAACATCCTTATTGTTAAATAGTATAACAACTATGAACATACATTCCTCTATCTTTAGAATCATTTCATTCTATTCATTGGTAGTAAAAACGGGACAAATTGGGAGAATATTTTATGATAGTAGATTAACGATTCTATTTTATGATAGAGATGAATTCATTATGTATCGTTATAACGGATTCTATTCGCTTAGTATGTGGTTATATCGTAACAATAGAAATAATAGAGCAGCATGCATCAAACTCAAACTATATATATGTAGTTTAAAGTGGGAGAAGCTTAACAGTACAATTGTAATTAGCTAAGACAATGATAATACTAATAAATGTAGGAGTAAGTGGGTAATTATTATGCTTATTTGTAGTATAAATATCTGTATTAATAGTCTACTATACGTTGGGATGTCCTATGAATGAGGAAATGAATTGACTAAAAGGTAATAATTATATAGGTATATGCAATAACTGTGTTTTTCTGCAATAAATGCTACAGTAAAAATGAGTTCTAACTACGACTCTACAAATAAAATGATTATATAAATGACTACAGCTTTACTAACTTATAATATTGTAATATTCACGCTATATCCATATCCGTACTTCCGAAACCTAATGGCTTCCCCATTCTTTTCTATGATGTTTACTACCAGTATTCTTCTGTCTATTTTTACAATCTCCTCATAGCTAAAACTTTCATATTATACTTATACAACTCTGATTTTTTGACTAGCAATTATCGCACCTCTAAATCTTTATTATCTACGGTAAATGTCTGCGATGAATCGACAGTAGTCTAGACTCGTAAAGTAAGGAGACGTACTACAAACAGATTTGTTTATTGGATGTTAAGTATTGTTGATTTTATGTTTGTATCAATGCACAAACAAAAAATATGTGACTCAAAATAATTGAGAGGCATTGACAGGTTTTGTCAACATATATTATTAAAAACCAAATTTCTGTAGGTTTAAATTGCAAATATTATGAATTAAGACTGGCATTGCTGATTCGAAAGGGAATTTGTGTCTATCTAGGGTAGCAGTATGATTTTTGAAAAATTTGACAGTATTTAAATTGTAGTGTAATTTGTGTTAGGTAAGAGAGTATGTGGTCGTCAAAGTCGGAGTCACATTCACATCTATATAGCTACAGATTTACTACTCGCTTTGGTTTAATTATTTTTAGTGTTCCTCATTTTAGCTGAATTCAATGATTTGTATCTTATATTTCTGGACTAAAAGGTTTGGGTAGTTTGGTAGAAGGTTTCAATTGAATACAATGAGTTTGCACATGAGATTTACATGACAGAGTCCTGCAAGGTACAACTTGGTAGTTTCTTTAATTAGGAGTTAACTTTTGTCAGCAGTTTTACTTCCTTAATTGATTTTTAACAACGTAGCTAAATGTCTAAATACCTGAAGGTAATTTAGTAGTATTCATTTTCATCCTTGTTATCAGTGATACATTTTTAGAAACTTATTCATATTGTTACTTTCCTATATCTG
>JAAAYG020038429.1:2140-13541 GCA_009936455.2 Tomocerus minor
CAAAGGACTCTAGGAAAGTGTGCGATAATGATAATTTTGTGGCAAATCTTATAATCCGATTCGTAAAGTGTTCCGTGCTCTCCTACATTCGCCTGAACATTTTTGATCCAATTGAAAGCAGGATAATAGTACGGACGGATACTTTAAGGACCATAAGGATTGAGGCTTGAGTCGCCTCCTCACGATCAATAACACATAATCGTAATCGTACCTATTTGATAGTTACTTTTACCTTGAGGCAATGCTGTTGCCAACAGATGTCTGATATAAGGCTAACTGCGTGCTGTTATTTCGACTGGGAAATAAATAGAACTGTAAACTGATTGTGAATTGACTACGAAGCAATCATACTATTTGTATTTTGGGTGCTTCGCCTCCAAGGAATATCCTCTTCATAGAACATTTAATAGGTATGACAAACTTTTACTTTCTACTACTCTTTTAATAATGTTTCTCGTTTAGTCATTCACCGAAGGCATTGCATGATATTACATTGATGTTCTTTCTGATTGTTTACGTATTTGTAAACTGCATTTATACTATTGCCTACCATACTATTATTCCGGCGCTTCATATGCCATTAAAATTAAATAAGTGTTTCTGTAATTTCATTAATAGGATGGGCAATTTTTTCGATTGTAGTAAATATTTGTTGCATGCAATTATGATTACATACATTATATTGCAAGAAATGCAATATAATCTAGACAAAGTTGGTATTATTTAGAAACGAAATGAATTAAAACTATGGGGCTTGTTATGCTGTTATTATACACATTTGCTGGCAAACAGGAGCAGATAACTGCATGAATTTTCAATTCGAAAACGTAGAGCATGGTACTTGTTCACTTACACTTGTTAGTCATTATTGCATATTATTCAGCTGGCCTTTTCTATTCAAGGTTTTTATCTGTGTGTGACAGTGGTAAGCAAAATACCCTCCTGTGCTTCTCCTTTTACATTTACGAAGGTGTTGCGTTTGTATAGACTGCTTCGTATTTTAATATTAGTCGTAGTGGTGATGATGAGTGCCATACTATAATAATGGCTTTTTAGCTATATAGTGCAGATTTCAATGCTTAATTGTTACATTAAGTACTTCTTAATTTCCCTTGGCTCTCCTAAAAAACTTGTAACATTAACTGATAAGATAATTATGCCTCTTACAGGTACATACATTTAAAGATAAATTATGTAGTCGATGATTAGGTAATATTAATGAATTTCGTTCATTTTCCGATAAAGGTCACAAGCAATCCGCACAATCAAATCGATGTGTATGAATTTCTATTAATTCACATACCACTTATAAGTAAACTTTTGTTTAATAATGCAAATGTAAGGAATGATACAATTGTGTTTACCCAATGTTGGTTTAGTATTGCTTTACTTACTTGGTGTTAAATGTTATTTGTCCATTCCGTATGCTGTGTCTGTGTCTGCAGTCTTTGGGTCTTTACATGAAAGTAGATACTTATTGTCTCACGTTATACCTGTTAGGACCAACATATGCTTGCTTGGTTTTAAAACATGCATGGTCACTACGTTTCTTTGTCCACTTATAGAGAGAACCATGTCGCAAAGCATTGCTATCACCATTCACACTAATATCATCATAACATACTTACAGTGTCGTTCAAAAGAGTTGCAGTCCATTAGGAGATTGAATACCTCTGCATACATAAACCACAAACTTAAGAAACTGCATTAGGTAAAATCTGGCTGGCTGGTAAAGAGAGACGTCAAAAATCAGGTTTCAAACCCGCTTTTTTAGCTTGCTGTAGTGACCTTATGGTTATTAAAAATTTTTGTTTTTCGAAAACTATTTTGAAAGCGGTTTTGATTTTCCATCAGCAAAATATTATATATCAGTGATTTTTGAAACACGCTGTACTCGTATAGTATTGTGTATTTGTGTGAGCATTGTAGTATGATTGAATCTTGTGATACAAAAGGCTTAGTATTACATGACATGAATGTGCATGCTCATATATCCACCTGTATGCATACTGAACAGTATCTGTATTGACTCTACTCTACTCTTTACAGAGAGCATTAGCGCAGGTAAACATTGGATTTGGAATATGACTCATTCATAGAAATGTATTCTGTCATTGTAGAAACACATGTTTTTAATTATGTAAAAATTGGAGGAAAGGAGCAACTTTTTGAAAATTTAAGAGCATATTTGAAATGTACAGGTCGTAAATAATTGATATCCAGTTCTGTTGTTGGGGGACTTTGATTGACATTGCAATTAATAATGTAATGATTTGCATCGGTTGATGCTGTGTAATTGTGATTACCTATTTCAAATGCCTGAACATTTCTACGTAGCTTTCAAACTCAGATACGTAAATGTATATGTATAGGTCTCAGTATATTATGTTATTTGTTTGAGGTTGAAGACCACAATTCATTGCGCACCCCAGTTCTACAAATATTTCTACTGCAAAAACATATTTTATGAATAGATTTTATTATACATTAGCTATTCCTATACCCAATTTTTGCACTTCTCGTGGAAATGGCAGATTTTCTAAGAAATTCTTGATTATTATGGAAAAAAAACTTGTTTTAATCTTGAATGTTTTATACTCATGCATGTCACACTCTCACACTTCGATATTTTTTCGACTTTAGCTTGTTTAACTGTTGTGTATCGACATTGAATAATATGTTAGGTAATTGCCATGCCCCTTAATCGCGCAGTGCGCAGCATGTAATCAATATGTAATTGTACAGAAAATTGCCATTATTCATTCGCATTATTTATTGTATGTGGACCAGTCTAAATAGAGATAGATTAGTATCAGAGATAAAGCAATCACTTTAAATTCAGATGACTATCAAAATTGGTGGCTATTCTGACTCAAGATCCCATCAGACTGGAATTGCGAAGTTGTTGGCTAGCAGTGCACTGCGTAATGTAAAGAAAATACTTAATTATTAGTACATTGCCATTTTTAAGTTTGTACCACAAACCAGAATGTTACAAAGTTAGTTTTGATCTTTTAGAATGTGGTGTAGAATGGACGTGGAGTGTATGTATAATGCAAAGGTGAAAGATAAGCCTTGATGTAAGGTTTTCTTGTAAATTTTCTTGCAGAAATTTTACATATATGTCTAGTATTCAGTAGGTTTTTACATAGCAAATGAACAATACATGCTGTTGATAGTTGTAAGGCGTATCGGCTCATGTTATGTTGGACGAATTCCAGCATTTGACATTACAAGCATCAACAAAATAAAGTATTATAGTATTTACACTTATACTGTAGTTGTAGGAATTGTACGCAATGCTACTCTATTTCGCATGCATTTAGCAAGAGTGAGACTTTTAGTTAAATGCATTTAGTATTTCAATTTATCTCGCCATGACTTGACTTGTATTTATTGTGTTGACCATTGTAGTCCTCTTATAAACCTCCGTGTTTCGTATTCAAGGAAGGTGGGGTAGAAAGTTTCTCTGCTACACACTATAACATTTTACGTACAATTTGGCATAGCATAATATTGCATGATTTTGGTGGGCCGACTACATTAGTATTTATAGTATAGGAAAGCCAAGAATGATATTGTAGACAGACCATATAACCTACACAATCGAGTTCCTGCTTATGTATATAGACAAGATGACAAGCCAGACGTAAGCATACATACATAGGCTTTCATTGGACATTATTATTAGTTTTGGATTGGATTGAATTTGGGATAGCTGGCTGTAGATTTGGCAAAAGTGATTGCTCTGAAATAAATACAGTAGTGTTTCTGCTTTCAGCAATGTCAACAAGACATCCAGTGAAAACCTATTCAAGTGTGACCTTTAAAATTACAGTTTCAGAGTTTTTGCTATCCAATGGATAGAATTTTCATTTGCATAAGCCAAATACATAATTTTTTATTCGGTGATACGTGATAGTTAACGTGAATGTAAACTACAGAAATTAGCATTTGTTGCAGTTGTTGAAAAATCGAAAATGGAAAGTTTTATTGATTCCTCACATTTTGTGGTATAAAGTAATTCGCTCAACATCAAAAAATGTCCTAGTTTTATCAGAATTTCGCGGACAATTAGCAGAAAGTACCAGTTGCATAGCATAAAACATTGGTTTTAAATCATTTGTGAAATATCGGAAATTTTAACACCGTGATTCATTCTGACGAGCTTACAATGCTTGTAAATTAATAGAATTACAGTAATGCTCAACTTTTCCATGCAGCTGCGTTGCTCTTTGGTTTGTGCTTAAGTATACTTTGCTGACCTTGTGCTAGAAATGTCCATAGCTTGAAAACGTTTGTTTTCTCGACATTTACTAAACCAGAGTTTGCAGCAAGTCACATAAGTGTTTATTTGTGTTTCCTTTAATCTTAATTGTTATTCAGTGGGGGTATATTTTGCTACAACGAACCGCTGCAGCAACCGAGTTGCCATCGCCCTTTAATTATACTAGAGTCGCACTAGAGTGGCTTTTCTGTCTTGATAGGAACATTTTTACTTCTACAGTAGTGTTCGGGAAGTTTTATCGAACTAGGCTGAAAACTAATGATTTCAATGTTTCTTGAAATAGTGTAGTTATCAGTGCTTGTGATTTAGGATAGCATTTTTTCAGTGTAATTCTAAATAAAATATACATATCTACGGGTAAAGACGGTGTTTAATCGAGAAAACTGGAAATAAACTGTTTCATCTGGTTTGTCTATTTCTGTGCATTAGTGTAGAGAGATAATAACTGTCATTCTATATACATTATACAATTGAAATAAATGTAGATCAGTCATGTCATAACTGTAACTCATAAACATATGGCAGTAACATGGCAGTTATTATTAAGATTAAAAGCTTGAGAAAGTATTTAATCACCAATTTAGTTTTGCACTGTGTTTTTCTATATCATAATATCAGTATTCATTTAACAAGTATGTAGATAGTAGCCATAAACTGTCTTGATAACATGTGTAGGAGTATTAGGCGCCACATGTACAGATATATCTAGTTTTCTTATCACCCAACTTAACCGAGTCTCGTGCTCATCTGCTCTAATTTTATTTTTAGCGTTGCGTAGTTTGTTTGATTGAAATGTTGTTCGTGCAAGGCATTCCTACATCTTCGTTCACATCTATTTCCATTATTTCCGCATTTTTTAGAAACTTTTGCTGGCATAATAATATTTGCATTAGTGTGTTTGTAAAGTGATAGAACGATAACCTGCAAAATAGTAATATTAGTCCAGGAAGTAGGAAATTTTCAATGCATATGATTGTGTGCACGTATTAGCAAAATAGATCTACAATGCATGTTTATGATGATGTAGAACAAAGTTTTGGTTTACGTGATTAGGGAAATAATTGTAACTGGCTGTAGCATTATCATTATTGCGCTGTATTGATGGGTTCTGTATGTAGGTGATTTTAAAAATGTTATATTTATTACGACTTGTGACAAGATTATTCAAACTGATCATGAATTTAAAACTTTAGTAAGACAACAAGATTCGCTTATCGGCTATTTCCAGGTCATATTTTATTATCACAACTAAAATTAAAATGGAATTTGATGGAAAATTTTTAGCAATATTGGAATAAATTTTCCATGCAGTCATCCAGATGTGTCCAAATTGAAAAATTTGTTTACTTTTTCTCCATTTGCGTCTGGTTGCAGAAATTGTACAACGTATTAATAAAATTGATAGGAAAAGTGTCAGATCAGGAGTAGTGCTGCTGTAATATACCAATACTAACATATAACATGAGGAAATGGTCCATGAGCCATTAATTAAATTCCTTTATTTGGTATTCGAATGACGAATTTGTTTTCCACTTGGCTGTCAGTTATAAGAAGGGGAAAATGTCCTTTGTTAATGGAAAAACATAAGTGTATTTACGGTTAGGAGAGTGAGTCACATAGTCACACTTGGTTAGCTGCTGATTAAGGGCTATTTTGCATTCCTTTATATGCATGCTGTGTTTATAACTTCATCAAACAAGTATTGACTGTTGACCATGTAATTACTTTTGTTATTCGATAATTGAACAAACTTTTTGTCAATTTATTTCGCTTGTGCAATAGCGAGGGTCGCAGATTTTTCTACTAGAATGTTATGTGCACATGAGATTACTCTTTTAGAGTTGTCACGATGCCATTACCTTGAATTGAAGCTTTCGAAGAACGTCTACTCTATTTAATTTCATTTTACGCATGTACCTAACTGTAATAGCATATATGCAGTGAAAAGTAATAGATATGCATAGGAGCACAGTAGACAGCGGCAGTGTTATAATCACTACTTTAGGTCAAGGCGAGACTTTCTATCGTTTCAATCAATTCTCTTTGGATTTAGATATCAACATTAGTCTTCGATTGTTCAGAATGCATTCCCCAACTAGAGTGCTAATTGAACGCATATCTATTGGCCACACTTCATGACACAATAGCCGTATAAAAAACTAATGCATTAGTGGTTGCAGTTTGCCGTACCATCTGATTGATCGAACGGATGGATTTTCATTACTATTACTAATTATTGCGGCTTCATATAATATTATGTGCGTAGAATAAGAATTTGATATTTATTCATTACGTAGCTAACTGTAAGATGATATAGATAGATATTATATTATTGGCAATTTACTATATGATTGAATAGTTTTATTAATGCAGGGTCTTGTTTGTAATACGTAATCAGTTTTGCATATATTCTCAATTTTGAAATGTATTATAATTATCGAAGGATGATATCCATGAGAGGCATGCTATATATTTGTGTGAAGAAACAAAATTAAATCAGTCTTCTAAAGTCAAAACTAATTTGCATCTTTAATTGTTCAGAGCTATTCAAAATAACCCATTAGGATTTACTTGGAATTTAAAAGAAGGTTGCTTTGCCTTTATACTTCATAACTGACTTGTGTTGCAACAAAAAGAGCATCACATACTACATGTTTACATGAAGATATCTTTTTGTTTATGCTTACAATACATTAGTAATCCTGATAGGAAAAAAGTAGCAAGACATTTTTTTCTTTAAAATTTTGTGCTCTGGTATTAAAAAATGATTTTGCATGCAGAAATGGAGTTAGTGATGTCTGGAGTCTAGACAGTGTGGAAACAGTGTATCTAGACCATGATCAAAGCCTACAAGTTTCCCGAAAGATTACATAGCCCTCCGACAGTTTTGTTGTTTTCTTGAAAGGACTTTTACATACTGCATATTATTTAGCTTACGAATTGCTATTAACATTAATCTTTATGTCGGGTTTATATTGCCTTGTTTATCATTCGTTAGCATTAAGTACGTAGCAGTTACTTTTAGCAATGCTTGTATATATATGTTGTTTCACTTCAGTTATATTTCGTTGTAAAAATTCATTCATAATCATTTATTTTTAGTGAAAGGTGGGTACAGCAGTTCAAAATTTAAAATATGTTTTGCTATACATCTGGTACTGAATCTGCTATTGTAGTCTTTTATTTCTCTGTACTACTAACGTTTAGACGCCTTAAATAATACTTATCGCCGTGTGTTGTGTGAAAACTTGTTGTGTTCTCATGTTTTCTCAGTGTTGTGCACATAGTACTTCGTGCTAAGCTCACTCAAAGACATTGACATGAAATGACTGGCATGGATCGCTGGCGTAGAGCTGCTCGTAAAGTTTTGAAATCGTTGGACACTTCTAAAAATTCAGGTGAAGGTAGGTTACAATAATTACTATTCATGTTAATTGGTGGATGTAAGATGTAACCTTGATTTTTTCCCGTATAAATTACCCCTGTCCGTTTTGGCTGCTATTTAAATTCTTAATGTCAATAATAATGGTTATGCCGTGTTTTAGAACAGATCATACAATCGTCATTCGTCGTTTTGTTCAATGTTTTCGGGTATTCAATACTTCGCGATTATTTATGTACCATATATACAAATCAATACTTAAAACATTTTAATTCAGAGTTCCTTCTTGGAATAAGTATTGCTGAAAAAGATACACTGTTAAGATTATTGCCTTGTCTAAGTATGCTATCTTGGCTTGTGAGGATATGTAATGTTTTAATGAAAAAGCACATCCAATTGCATTGTATTCACTACTGTAAAAGTCGTTTTCACTGTGATGATTATATAGTTTGACTATGAACACAATATTTATGCGTGTTGGAGACTGTTGGGTGCAAAGTGCCCAGTGAATGATGTGAGAGGCAGTGTAAATGTGATGTCAAACTATTTATTTAGATGCATTTTCTGAGAATTCCTTGTTTTCTTACAGTTGCTGTCAGGTAAGTTTTATTTCTGTCTGTCTTAAGTGTTGTGAGAATGAAACGTGTCCTAAGGGATTTGGAAGAGGTTAAGGTTTCAAGCGGTAGAAATGAAGAGTCCTGTCCAACTAGGTTTTTGAATACGAGCCAATGCAGTGTAAAGTGATGAGCAATGTTTATGACCCAATTATTCCGTGACAAGAGCTTATTTCCTAGTTTATTTTGAGGGAATGGATTTATTTTAGGTTTGTGCTATAGTCTATTGCTAGATATAATAGGTGAGTAGTAGAGTGCACAACTCTAGCTAGGGAATTTAAAACTACTCGTCTCTCAGATACTCTAGATGCTTAAGTTTCATTTATCAGTAGATAGGTACATCTACAAAAACTACATCTTCCTCGTACTCTCTAACAGCATGCACATATTTACTGTGCATACGTGCCACTACTGTTTTTCCTTAGAATAATGGTCTATGTATTTCAGTGTCTATTTTTAGATAATATGGAGGTTTACGTTAATGTAATTTAATGCAATATTAGTCGAGATGCAAAGTTGGAGACTTAGATGGGAGAGTAGTAGTATGCATATGTAGTATTACGTTAATCTCAATGTCGAATCTATAACGTAGCCTAGTACAGCAGCAGAATTACTTAGTAACTTATGTAACGTGGATTTGCATTGCATTCTTTATATTTTAGAAACAGGTTGGTTTTTTGCGTCTTTTTAATTGCTGGATCTAATCAACGTCAGAATGGCAGTGTACTGAAGTGTGCAATAAAAATATTCGCTAACAACGTAATAAAATCCTGTGAAGTAAGGTGTAGTCAGTGTAGTGTGGTACAAATAGTAAAATGAGGTATTCTTCCTGAACAATGGAAGAGAACCTTTATTTAACATTTTACATCTTGTGAATCCCTGCTTAGGGAATTCTGTTTTATGTAATTAATAGTGGATACATGTAGTAGTTATATTTTCATTAGGTAAAGGAGAGAAACGGAGAATAGAGAGAGACCGACAGAGAAGGATGATGGTGAAAGAGAAGGCTTTGAGTATAAATCGATTATCGCAACCTTAAGGAAGGAATGCGCATGGACTATCTATAATGCATTACATAGGTAGTTAGTTAGGTAGCTAATAGCAGATAACCAAGTTTCCCTCTCTTTCTGTTTTATCTATCATATTTTTATAGCAAGGCTCACAAGATATAATAAAGCTCTAATGCAATCACTTCTTCCATTTAGTCCTATATCAGTATTGCTGTTGTTGGACTTGAGTAAGTTGAGTCCACTTCTCTCTCTCTCTCTCTCTCTCTCTGCTCAACGACTAACTTTGCTCTCATTCTCAGCTTTTAACAATAAGTCGCAACATTACTTACGTATGCAGTAAAAGGACTTTTTGAAAGAATGTCAATTTGTAATAATTTGACTGTATAAGGAAAATAATGTACTGCGAAGTTCGGATATTAATGAAGGAGGAAAGTAGAGACTTTGAGTTGTGTCGATGTAAAATGGACGTGACTGTACAGTAATAATATGATTTCAAGATTTCAGAATTGAATTAGCATATGTGCATATAGCACAGAGTTTGCCTCATATTTCTTGATATATTGATTAGTCCTTGGTCCTGTGAATTTAGCTCTCCCAACAGATTAGATTACAGAACCGACATTTATATTATGTACATGATTTAGTGCGTTGCAGATGATTCCATTATTATTTGTACAGTATTTTAGGGATACAGAACATGGAATCCTAGGATTTGAAAAGCTGTGTCCCTATATTATAGTTGTTATAATATTACGGCAGCAAAAGATAGTATTTCGCCTCTTTGTAGACTGACAGATATGATGAGGAAATCAGCTGAAGTTTGCAGCTTCTGTAAAGAGCGTTTGAAAAGATGTTGAAGATTTTCATTTCATCTTTTATATGTTCAGTGCTCTGCTTTGATTAAATTGAGTTAGCAGTAGAGTCGATGTAAGATAAAACTGCTCTTTGGTATTTCGTCAAAGTAACAAGCTGTTTGTAAGTAGCAAGTAGGAATCAAATATTGAATTACCAGAAGTGGCCGTTAAAAGGATGACGAAGAGGAAGCCTTGTTCCTTATGTTACTTGCATCCGCAGCAAAGAATGGTGTGGGTGGTGATAAATTATGTCGATTGAACCTTATGTTGTTGATTTTGTTCCTGTCCTGCCTCTCTCTTTCTTAAATATGTTTGTTTTCTTTTGGTAAAGACAAAATATTTAATGAGAAATTCAATCACGATTTCTATGTAATTTTATAGAATTTAGTATAGGCACCAACTTCCTCCATACCAATTTAAGAGATAAACGCATAGAATGAGCAAAGGTATATTCATTTTTCTCAGATTTTCAATGTCCTCTCTTGTGTAAATATCCTTTTGTCACCAGCTGCAAAGGTTATTCCATATTAGAGCGCTTTTCTTGTAAATTAATGACAGATAGCGGAGATAAACTTACTTTGCTAAGCTAACCATGAGACTTGTTTGTACCTTAACTACAACAAAATTGTTTGTACAATCATTAAGCTGAGGATAAATATACAGGCGCATAAATCTCACAAAATTTGGAAATTAGATTAGTCAGTTGTCAGTCCTTTGCCAATGACAAGTTTTATTTAAAGTGTTTGATCAGCAAAAAATTATATAAACTTAACTATCTGCATAATATTACTATTATTTTCTATTCAACTTAGTGCGGGCAATCATTTTGTATCCACCAAATGTGCTCATGTAACTAAATAGACTCTTGAGTGCAAATTATGTAATTATTCGATATTTCATTTTAACTTTAGCTGTTAAGACGGTTTGACATTGCGACTTGCGACTCACAAATAAAGCTAAAGCTCAGTTTGAGATATGTAATTGTAACGTTATTTGAATGACAAGGAGATTTTGTGTGGCCGTTTGACACCTAAGATTGACGCTGCTACATTCAGTGACTCATCGTCGTCGTCAACTACCGCTATAAGGACTTTATTGTGGACTTTATTGGCAATAAAAATGTTTTGAGAATATGCTATTGGTACCGCTCAGAGTAGAAAGAGAATTATCTTTGACCTAGTAGTGCTTATCAAGCGCCTTAGTAAGCCTTGTCAAGCTTTTTGGCTTAATAAGCTTTGGCTTGATAAGCTTTG